>VZTF01004912.1:3626793-3660215 GCA_013397755.1 Cnemophilus loriae | reverse complement strand
CCCGCGCTCAGCCGGACCCGCGGCCGCCGGCCGGGCTCGCAGCGCGGCTCCGGCTCCCTCTCCCGGCCTCGGCCAGACTTTGAGCCTCGGCCCCCGCCTCCGCAGGGGCTCCGGCTGTCGGGCCGTGCCTCGGGGCACTTTGTCCGCGGCAAGGCCAGGCCGGCACCTGGGCAAGGCGCTGCCGTGCGGTCTGTGTCCCCCAGCAGCTGTGGCGGTGGTGAATCAGCTCCATCTGGTTCTCAGGAGGGCTTTGCCCGGCGGCGCAGATCCGCAGCCCCAGCGATGGCCGTGCCGTGGTCACGCAGGGTCGAGGGCAGCCCTTGGCTAGTGCCTCCGCGATAGCAGGTCCCGGCCAGGAAGAGGGTCCGTCCTGCCCCGTATCAGGCACCCACTGCCTTCCCTCCCCGCTGCAGTCGCCTCCGGCCCACCAGAGTACATGTGCTGCCCAAGAGCTGCCAGCTCGCTGAGAGTCCAGTGACCTTCCCAGGCAGCTGCTCACTTGGCATCGCAGTGTGCCCTCAGCTGAACCATTCCCACCCAACACGGGAGGCCCTGGTCACCTTTATCTCGCTGGCAGCTGGTGGCTGGAGCTGCCCGTACAGATTGTTGTCCTGCTACATTGGTGCCTCACTTACCTGCTGCCACTGAGCTCGGGTACAATGTCAGCAGGTGCTTTTCCTGTCCACTTCAATGAGAGAGCTGGGTTTGGCAAGCAGAGCCAGATTCAGGCTGTCACTGGTCAGTAGAAAGATGAATTCTCATGTTCTGGGACGCCTGCAGGAGAAATTGGTATAATTACTTTGTGGACAGAGCTAAAAACATCAAGACTAAATGATATGCAATTAAAACAATATGGAGAAATTATGTCCACCATTGCCCTTCTTCCCGGAGAAAGTCATGCATTGGTGCTCCAGGAAGTCTGGGTGTTACATGCACCTGCCCTATTGCTGGAGTGAGGTTTATGACCAACTTGATTTACCTCGTAAGACTAGATTGTGATAGGAGTATGAGGACACAAATTGTCAGGGAATTGATTGATTTAAAGGCAAGTTTTTAATATGGCTTTTCAAATGAATGCAGAATAAAATTGCTCTGGAAGTTAGTATCATTTGGGGTGTGCTTGCCTTTTTCCTTTCAAAAACCACAGTTCCCTAGAACAATGATTTCTAAAGGGAACCTTATTTAAAATGAGCACACTGAAACTTTACGAGCTACAGTGCTCTTGGAAAAAAATAAATGCAGTGCTGAACATACTCAATGGAAGAACTAGACTTCCAGGTCACTGATTTCCTAGGTTACCATTTCAGATTTAAATTTTAATATTTTCAAACAAAAAAACATGTAAGTTGAACTCCTTAAGTGTTAAGGATATAACACATAATGTATAAATAGAAAACTAAAACTAGAAGATACAGCATGTCTGGGCCAATGCCTGATTTCAACATGTCTTTAGTTTTTCATCATCACTGTTTGTTCTTTTAAGAAAATGTTATAGAGAATAGAAGAGAAGCCCCAGGCTTAAACCTGGGAATAAGTACACCCTTGCACCAGGTTAGCAGAGCTGGCTTATTTAAAAGCATGAGAAATGTGTAGCTTGAGAAGGCATAACCTATGTTCTTAACACAGCAGAGGACTCTCCATGAGGATTTATGGCAGAAGACAGCCGTGTGCCACTGGGTTCCTTCTTGTCCAAAATGATGCCGAGTATTTTGTGTCCAGAGAAGGGTAACAGAGCTGGTGAAGTGTCTAGAGGGTAAATCCTATGAGGAGCAGCTGAGGGAGCTGAAGGTGGTCAGCCTCGAGAAAAGGAGATTCTCTGCAACTCCCTGAAAGAAGGTCGTGGCAACATGGGGACCAGTCTCTCCTCCCAGCTAACAAGACAAAGGGAAACGGCCCCAAGCTGCATCAGGGGAGGTTCAGGTTGGATATTAGGGAAAATTTCTTCACTGCAAGGGTGGGTTAAGCATTGGAACAGGCTGCCTAGGGAAGTGGTGGAGTCACCATACCTGGAAGTGTTCAAAAAACAAGTAGACGTAGCACCTTGTGATATGGTCTAGTGGATATGGTAGGATTCAGTAAAAGGTTGGTCTTGACCTTGGTGGTCTTTTGCAACCCTAATGATTCCATGATTTGCCAGAGTTTAAAATGAGCTACCTTTTATGACGTGTTCAGTTGTGCTCATGTATCACGCCAGCTACAGTATTCCACCATTATCAGCAGCCTACCATGGCAGGTGGTGACTTTTTAACCATTATCAACACATTTTCACACAGTGGGAACCAGACATCTGGCTTCTCCTAGGTCTTCAGAATTCATTTGATGAGTCTGTGCTCTTCCCAGGCCCTGCCATGAAGTATCCTGACATTACAGCCCTGCCGGGTGCTGCTCTCCTCGAGGTGCTCAGCTGGGCTGACAGCAGAATGAGAAATGAGGAGATGCAGGTTCTGGTGCTCATGGGACATAAGTGCTCAGTTATTGATAACTGCTAATATTTACCACAGCGATTTGCAGCTGGGAGATGAATAGGACCTCAAGAGTTTTTCTGCACAATCACTAACATTGCAAATGTATTTGTTTAAACTCTGCATGAATTTGAGAAAAAATGTGCCCTTAGGAAGCAGCATTAAATGGGGGCTCAGTCTGCTTGACATTCTCAAACCAGGGCTGCAGCCTCAGCATGGTGCTGGAAATTGGTGACAAAATTACAGGTACCCTCAAATTGCAGGTGGTGTTCCTGCACACATGTGCTGCTCCCTCCAGTCCCCATCCTGAGACAGTTTAATTTATATAAGTAATGGCGGGTTTTCCTGGCAGAGAGTCAGAGCATCTGCTCTGTGTGTTTTTAATTAAATATTGGTAATCTTCCTCCTGAAGATTATCTCAGCAGCAGTGTTTTTTCTGCTCTCTTTGGAGAGCACAGGGATTGTGCATTTTCCCGTCTGTGATGCTGCAAGATACCATCCATCTGTCACGAAGGACGTACTCACATCTTCCAGTCTTGGTTCTGTAACCTTTACTCATGGTAAAAAGCACTAATGAGGATTATTTACATGAATAAGGGATTGAACAGCAGTAAAAAAGGCAGACTCTTTGCAGGCTGCCAAGTAATACAATTAAGCCAGAACCTATTTACATTAATTTCCATGTAACTCATGAACGGATAAGGAGTTTTGTTTAAAATTTCTGCAAATTCTAGCTTGAGGAAAAGCTTAAACATGGGCATTTTCAACCCAGAAAGCCAGTAGTTTACGAAAAATGCAAATGTGGGTGCTTTGAGGAAACGTGGTCTTTGGAACGTGAAATCTGGTGCATAATGCTGCCATTTCTTATGGGGAAATGTGCAATAGCGCAATTTAATTTAGCTGAAAAGACCAACCTGAAGCGCAGGCAGGCCCCGTGGTCGCTGCCCACGTCTGCTCCCTGGGCCTTCCCTCGGGGCTGGGATCTTCGGGGGGCTGCCGTGCAGCGGGTGCTTCCCATGGGAGCACCTGCCCCAGGACACCCCCTCCTTTCAGCTCCACGGCCAACGCGAACAGAAATGAAAGCAAATTTGGGCGGCTGTCCTGTGAGCAGCGCTATGGAGACCTGCACATCCGCTCCCCTTCCTGTCCCCACTCGCCCTGGGATTTCCCCATCGCTAACACCCTTGGGGGTTCTGCTCAGATTTTCATCGGCTTTCTCACTGGAATAAAGTATCTGGCAGTGTCCCCGCGCCCCGGTGCGTGCCCGCGGCGCCCCTGAGGCAGCAAAAAGCAGGGCCTGGGCAGGCGCTGTGGGCGGTGAGGGGCGGCCCCGCTGCCCGGCTCCCGCCTCCTCCCTCCCCTCAGCGGGGCGGCTTCTCCTCCCACCGCCTGCCTTCCCTCGGCGGGGCGGCTGCTGGAACGGGGTGTGGAGGTTGTGGGATCGCTCCGTACCGGGCCGCGCGGCGGATCTGGATCGCGGTAGGTGCCGTCGCGGTGTGGGACCTGACCCGGCGGCGGTGGGAAGCTGCCTCAGCGCTGCCCGCGGCGGGAAGCGCGGGAAGGGCGTTTTTAATTGCGGAAAACGGTGATCAGTGGGGTGGTGAGAGCCTGCGAAAGGCCGGCGGGCAAGCTTCTGCGCGGGCTCAAAAATAACCTGATTTGTGTTATTGGGCAGCACTGCTGCGCCGACACCTGAAGATTAGCGTTTCGTCCATTTACATTTCCACGACAGTGCGCATAATTTGGTGCATACGCTGTTTAAAAGTGCCATGTGCTGTCTGTGACCGTGGAGCAGCTGCTGTGTGCGGGGCTGACCGCGGCTGAGTCCGCCCTGACAGCTTGGAGCTGCTCCAGGACGGTTCGTGTTTGGAGAATTCTTCAAATGCCTCAATACACATAAAGCAAGGGATTAATTAACAACGTGGGGTACTGAGCAAATGCTTACGAAAAGTCAGCGATAGGTAATCGTGAAGAGTATTTAAAGCCAGTTGAAATGACAGGTCTATTAATGGCAATGGAAGGATATTTTAGAGTTATCTTGGAAGTGTCTTTTCTGTCCTTTTCAATCCCCTTGTTTTGGATGCGCTTAACGTAGTGTTTATTTGCGTGTTTGGCAGCAGAGTGGACTTGACTTGGAAAGGCTGTTCTTGTGCCTCACTGCCTGCAGCTCTAAAAGTCATTTGTGTGTTTGAAGCCGTGCTGTGTTTCCTTGCACGGAGTTTTGTCTCAAATGCTTTGTACTCTGAGCTGGTGCAGATCAGCTCACACCTTTGCGTCATGGATTTTGCATCGTTGCTCTCTAAGACTAATACAATGATTATGCCAGCTGTGCTTGCAGGCAACCTGAATGTGTTTTGTGCCATGGTGTTTGCAGTAGAGATACACTGAAAGGGACCTATGTTAAAGACTTCTCGTTAAAAATCTGTCTTTGGTAAGACAAGGTTTTCGAAGATAGACAGTGAGTTGAGATATCTCTGGGGTTTTTAATCTTGTTTTTTTTTATTACAGCTCTTACCTAGACTCACTAAACCTGTTTTCTTGCGGTGTGTGGTGCAGATGAGAATAGACATTTGCTTTGTTGGGGTCAGTAGGATGTTTGGAAAGCACAGTAGTTCTGTAGTGTGCTACGAGACATTAACATAGCTAGTGGGATTGTTCTGGGCAAGTTTATGTAGCTTTGGGTCTGTAGCTTATAAAGGTGATAATACTTTTTAAGGTGCATAGTCTGTATAGTTGCTTAAGTTAAATTTTGAATCTTTATTTTAAAAGAATGTTAATCTGAAAGGTGGCTTCTCTCTTTTAAGACAAAACTGCTTGTTATTCTTACAGGTATCCTGTTAAATGGCTTTCACTGATGTGGTATTAAACCAAAAGGGATTTAGTATTATACCAGGGAGAGCTGGGTCGTGCTTGCTTTAATGCTTTTCCACAAGACAGGCTGGGACTTCTGTTACAGGGCAGTTCCTGCTCCCCTGTCCTGTGTTAAAGAGTTGCAGAGGGCTGTGTCTGAGCTGAAACAGTGAATTAGAAGCAACTGGAGATGCTCCAGTTGTCCCTTCTTTTGCTGACTGGAGCATTCCTATCATGCAGCTCTTTGGGATGAATTAAGGCAGATTAAGATGCTGAGGCCACTGTAGAACCTTGGTCAAGAGTCTCACCAAACCCAGCGGTGCTTTGTAACAACAGACACTTACAAGAAACAAGTCATGCTTTAACAGCCCTGTGATGTGAATTTTCCCTGCTGTTTATCTGTGTTCACGTATTTGCATGTTGTCCATACGACTCACCTGCCCCTCCTGGTTGTGTGGCTCTTGGGTATAAAGGCAAGAGAAAGAAGAATACTTGAAACAGGCACTGGAAAAACAAAAATTAATACAGACTAGAGCAGACTTAAGAACTGTATTTTAAGTTATCTGCATTTTGAATCACATAGGACAAGGTTGATGAAAAAATTGAATAAATTTTCAGAGCGGGTTGGAGTGGGTAGTTAAAATTACAGGTTGTGTGTGATAATGCAGGCTGGCAGGCTTGGTTCAGTGCAGTCTCACTCTCCTTGTTGCTTAGCCTTAGGAACGCTTCTGTAATGGATATTAAGGATTAAATGATCAAAACACAACAGCAGTAGTAACAGAAATTCCTAGATAGTACAACTTCTGTGCTATAATGCAAAAGCACAGAATATAAGCCTTGGGATGAAATTCAGGCTATTTTATAAGGCTTTTTGTCTAGCAAACTGTGAGGTTTAGAACAATGTTTGTGTAATTCAAAGTGTAGTTATTGAATTCATTTTTAAAGAGCATGTTACGTGAGTATGGTTCTTGGTACATACACTTCCAAGGTAAACACCACGAGTACATTACAAGAAATATGGTTCCAAGAAAAACTAAGAGACTTTTATAAACACCATTAGCTTTAAATAGAAACTGATTTGTGTGATGGTATTTCATTTACACAAGTCACAGAAATTAGAATGTTTGCAGTCACTGCTGCACAAACCTGCATTCCTGCGTTGCTGCTGCTTCTCAAACTGTCCCGAACACCGTGGATCTGCTGATGTGTGTGACAGCAGGAGCAGAAGGGAGTGCAGGACAGCACTTGGGTGTAACGGGGCTGTCCAATGCTCTGGTATGTCCTGGATTAGTCATGTCCTTGAGGCATCATTTGACAGCTGCTGTCTGTGTGTGTGACAGGCAGTAGAAGTCCTCCAGCACTCAGTGCACGCTGGTAAGACAATCACAGTAAAAATGGCAGTGGCAACTGAGGACACCTTCCCCCGCCAGTATGTGCTACCGCCCCTTTCCAGAATGCACAGCTCCCACGAGGTCTTTGCTGGAAGAGCAGGTTATGTGAGCGCTCCAGAGCTGCTCCAGTGCAAAGTGAAGTGAGCTGGCTGAGACCTCCTCCAGCAGTGGTTTTCCAGAGCTGCTACTGCGTGATGGAGATGAAGTGCTGGAATTACCTGTGTTGCTGGCTGAGGTGTGGGAGTGCTGCCCCCGTCAGAAGAGTGGTAACCAACAAGATAGTGTTGCTGGCGAAATCTGCCGCATGTTAAGGCCCGGTTTCTGTGGTGACCAGTTTCTCAGTAACTGGGGAGTAAGGTCTGCAGCTATGAATACTTCTGTAGGAGTGTGTTCATCTTCTTGTTTCATGCAGGAAGAAGACTGAAAATGCAAAGAGCTGAGGAATAACAGTAAAACAAAACTGAAAACCTTCGTTTGTGGTCGTTTTATTAGACTAGCTGTGTGAAAATCCATGGTTTTGTAGGTTGGGTGAAGAACTAAACAGTGTGACTCTTAGAAGTGTCTGGTTTAAGTTACATCCTGTTGCTCAGCCAGCATCAGGGCCAAATTTTGAATATTCTCACTAAAATCACTCTCCTCTATTTTGTACATGCCAGTATTTCCAGAGTATCTGTGTAAACTTCCACCTCTTCCAAGGGCTTTGATCATTCCTCCACCTCATTTTTCTGCAATATACTACACTTTCAGCAGCCTGTTTTCCACTGTGGGCCATTGGCTCTATGTGAGCTAAAAGCCAACTTAAATCTTGTAGATGGTGGAAAATTTTTCTGTCTTGTTCTTATAATATTCTCTGATTCATTTGACTGATAATTTGTACACAGTATCCTTGAGAAGACATGTCCTGAAAAGATTTGAAAATCTGGCTGTAGTGTTCAAGGTAAAACTCCCTCAAGTTTCTAAGACTAGTGTTGTGAAACTCAGCACTTCATATAAGGAAGGATAAAAACATTTGGAGGAGGCGATAACCAAGTATAGAATAATACTAGCTCCTATCTTTTCAGTCCTGTAGAAGTTTAAAACCAGAATGCCTTCTGGAAACCCAGCTCTAGTAGAGGTGTTCAAAACTACATGTAGGTACTTGAGGATTACTTTTACACAGCCAGATGCAAATATGTTTCTTTTCTGCCGGTAGTGACATCAGTGTCATGCATTATTTGTTCTTTTAATAACAACCCTTTTCCTTTTTTTGTCTCTCACCTAGCTGCTTCCCCCTGTTTGCATGTGCATTGGAGTAGTGGGTGTTCCAGTCGCTGCAGGAGTTAAACCAACCTCCTGCAAACATGGCAGACGAGGACCTTATTTTTTGTATGGAAGGGATAGATAATGCCAGAACGACTCCAGCGGACTCTAGGAATTATCTTGATGCTGATAGTGATGATGAAGACAATTATTTTATCTGTCCGATAACTGATGATCCTGTTTCTAACAAGTCTGCCAGTACCAAAGTAGACAATTATTACAGCAACTTAGCGAAAACTGAGCAGTACAGTTCAAGCTCTTCTCCCAGAAGCTTTAGCTTTAAGGTAAGTATTGGCTTCAGTCTTCATTAAGGTTTTGGTTTTACTTAGTTGGCATGAGACATTCTCTAACTGCTTCATCTTTTGCAACTAACACTTTTCAGTGAAGATACTCATCTGCTTTTTCCAGACCCGCAGTTAATTCCATTAAGCCAATAGTCTGACGCTGCCATGGAATTGCTTACTGTCCCTTTCAGATCAGTGGGAGATCTTCCTCCACTTGATCCAGGAGAACAATTCAGTGCCATAAGGATCAAACCATTTACAATGCAGTATGTCAATTGGGAGATTCAAAAGATAATACACTTGGTGTAAAAAAAGTTGAGGCCTGTCAGAAGATAATTTATTATGAATTTTGCTAGTCTGTAATATTTTTATTTGGACGAATAAAATTGTAAGGGTAAGTTTTTTGTGTTATAGTTCCTTCTTAGGGAGCCCTTGACATGTTGACTTTCATGCTTAGGCATGAAGTGTCACGCTGGCAGTAATTCCTGACAGTGTACATGAGCAGTATCTGACCTTTTTGGGATGAACAGCAGCTACAGCATTGCAGGGAGGTCAGAGGGGCTGTAGCTGGTGCTTCCTTGGCAGTGTGTCCTTTTTCACTCATCTCCCTTCACACAGATCAGGCCAGGCAATGGAGCCTCAAGTGACATTCACTCTGTAGCTTAGATACTCTAAATGAACACAGTTTGTGCTAAACTGGCATGTCTCTTACATTTTGTCTATATGTAATGTGTTTTATTAACACATTTCTTACTATAAATATTAACATTTATTTAATAGATACTCTAAAATCTCGGTTATGCCTAATGCATGCTGTAATTGTGAAAAGATCTTGGCGGGTTATTTCAGTCAGATAAAATAGTGAGTAACACATTGAAAGTGAAGCTGGCTTGTCTGCAGGAAGATTTTTACCAAAGTTAGTTAACAAAAACTTTAAAAGGTACATATTCCCAAGGAAGGTGAGGAGCAAAAGCTTAGTACAGAAATGGGACAGATGTTGGTGTATGCTAAACTAAGCAAGTTAAGACCTGCTAGGGAGCTTAGTCTTCATTTTTGTGTACACTTTAACATGTACTAAACATTTGCCTCTGGGTTTGTGGTGCAATTTCTGAGTCAAATGGTCTGGGATAAAACTGATAAGGACTTCAGAAATTGCAATTATTTCCTCCTTCCTAAGCTGTCATTTTGCTTCTGCAGAATGTTTGTGCCCATATTTGGTCTCCACAATGTGTAGTTTGGAATTGTAGCTCCTATCACAGATAAATTGCTTTGTGTTGAGATGTGGAGCAGGCAAGTCTTCATCTCCTGTTTAAGCTGCAGGAATGGGGACTTCAACACAGTGAAGCAGACAGCCAGGACTGATGACATCCTAAACCCCACAGCCTGGCTATCAGAGTCTGCCTGTCAGACCCCAAAGCTAAGGAAAGGCAGTGTGGGCCATTGATAATGAAAGGCAGAGCCAGCTAGAGAAGTTGCTGTTAACTCTCTTCCTTTAAACAGGACTCAGCAATGTTTAATTAGCTATTTAATAGGCAAGACTCTTTTAATACATGGTTTCCAATAAAAAAATTACCAACTTACCTCAATAGGTTCACAGGTGTTCTAAGAATGAACTTAAATCGGGAATATAAATTGAAGAGTGGCTTTAACTGGAATTTTTTTTTTCTTTTTTACTAACAAAGAGAACCAAGACTCTTTGTCAATCATTTGTCTTATCACATGTATTTTCCTGCTTTCATGTCTCTCATGGATCCTTTAGAATGACACACAGCATCGTTCTAAGCATGGCTCTGTGGTTGACCATGGTCGGGTAGGTTAAAAAGAAAATGTCAACACCATATCTAATGGATGCATTGTGATTTTTTTGATCTGGGTTGTTTTTTTTCCTTTTATAGACTTTTTTTTGTTCATTATTTTATTGTTTGGGAGGACTGATTGCGTCATCCCGTAAGAGTCATCAAGTCAAAACTGAAAGAGGTACCTGTTAAATGGAATAATACCCATCTTGTGTCCTCTACCCTGAAATGTCACTGTATGGCAGCCAAATGCCTCCAGCACGAGAAAAATTGCACTGTTAGCACCATTTCCATGAAATCCAGCTGGTGTTTGTTTGAAGATTAGAATGCAGCTTTTGTACAAAGCACCTCAAGAGATCAAGCACAAGTAATTAACTTTTGTAAATTATCATCTAACATGAGCACAAATCACCTTTCAGAGAGGGAATCTACTCAAGAACAATTTAATACAGCAGATCAGCTAGGAAGTTCTTCTTGCTGTCTCTCCTTATTTCTGTCATAGGTATTTAAGTATGGAAGTTCTCAGGTCCATATGAGCTGTCATTGCATGACCTGAGGCAGCTTCATTTTCTTATGAAACATGTAGGAAATCTTTCTCAACATGTTCTTTAAACTGGTCTTCATTAATGTCATATTGTTTTCATTTTGTGTTATGATTGTCAGAAAGGGGAGCATTTAAATTGTTTGCAAGGTATGCATAGTTAAAGCTGAAATTCAAAATAAACATGAACATTTAAAGCTTAGCTGCTTCAAAAACTTCCTTGATGCCATTGCTGACACAAATTTATAGTGTATTTTTTTTATAAAAAAAGATTGATTTAAATTCCTGAGGATAAAAACCAAAAAAATCCCAAAATTTTAAAAGTAACTGTTTCTGAACACTTGGAATTCAGTCAGAGAGGCAGTAATAATATCTCAGAGCTCAGTACTTCTTTATTGGCAGGGTGCAGAGTGCTTTTTCTCCTGCTCACGTGGCAGTAGTCATTTGGCACATCACAGGGTCATATCTCCAGTTTTCTTGGAAGTATACAATGTAAAGAGAGGGAGAACAAAATGTTAAGAGTAAAGCGTCCAAATTGGCTGGTAGAGAGAGACTGTTTATACTCCAGAAAACTGCTTTGATATTTTACTGTTGACTTGGTGAATATCGAAATAGCTACTTGTCTGGAATTGGTATAATAATCAATTTTTACAACTTTCTAATTTCCTCTTTCTCATGATGAGCACAATCTGGGACCCTGGGGTTCACAGAACTTCTTACTTTATCCATATTAGTTGTATCTTTAATGGCCTTTTTTGTATTTACTCCTATGCATGCAAAACCAGCATATGCTGTTAGGTATGAAAAGTTAAAAATCAAAACAGAAAAAATGAATTAATATCATCCAGGTGTGCCTTACTGCCATTTGCAGAGTATGTTAGAGATATCTGCAAATTGCCACAGGTTTCGTAAATTGTATCTGGTATATACTGTGCCAGAGCCTGTTCTCAGTAACTTTACAGTGGTGCAAATTGATCTGAAGCCTGTACTTTATATATCTGAGCTGGGTTTCATTACAAGTGAAACTATAAAAGGTCAGAGTGGTCTTTGGTACTACTTGGTTCCTGCTCTGAGTAGTGCTTTGGGGGCTTGTGTAGTTGCACATCTTCATAGCATTGGGATGCTGATATGCTCTAGAAAGTGCTGGTTTTGTGAGCTGCTGCTGATTATAAATAAAGTGCCAGTCTGTAACTTCTTCAGGAAACCTGGAAACATGCTATTGAGAAAGCCAAGCACATGCCTGATCCCTGGGCAGAATTTCATCTGGAGGACGTTGAGACGGAGCACGCCACTCGTTACAGGTCCGTGGGTCTTCCTGCTTTGGATGCTGATAGTAAATAGAAACCTGCTGGTTTGTACAAGGGCTGTGTGTGTGTAGTGCAGAATATCTGTAGTTACATGGCTGAAGAACTTTCATAATGCCCAAAGTGAGTGGGTCTTAACTCAGTCTCCCAGGAATATGTAAATGCTGTGCATCATCAAAAGGTAAAGCTTTCAGCAAACTGTTGTCACAGTTTCTCTCCCACCTAAACAGTATATAGGACTTTCACTGTGTAGACAGGAAACAAGGCTGAAAAGTATTTTCTAGTTGATTTATTAATGCCATAAATTTAATCTAATATGGAAATGAATCCCAACAAAGAGGCAGTATACTTAGTTTAAATAGTTTAGGAAAGAAAGCAACATAACCCTCCTTGCCTTTCCCAAAATAGCAGTTTGTGTTGCTAGTCCATGCAGTATTGTTGCATGTGGCTGGAATTTAAATCCTTATAAAGCCCAGAATAGCTCAGCATGGTCTACATGCTAAAAGAGAGTTTGGCCTTGAAACTGGTTTCAGTGCTTTAACACGAGCTTTGCCAAAATATTTACTCTACTGACAGGTTTCTGGGAGGAAGGGTTAGGGTTTAGGAGCCAGTTAATCAACATTTAGCATCAGTATTTGGAGAGGCCTCCCTTCCAATCCCGTACCAGTCATGCAGTGCTGCTCTTCCCCATAGACTGTATTTGTCTCTGGTCAGCCACGCAGTCCTGAAATAGTTTGCATATTTTAAAATACAAATAAGTGATAATTTTGGTTTAGGGCTACTCAATATTCTGCTAAAAAGAGGTGGCTCTGATACTCCTATTTTTACCTCTTTTAACTGCTGCAAACTGGCATGATACATAATATATAAGGGAGAATATGGGGTGTCCGCATGCATGAATTATTCTGTGCAGGGTAGGGGAACCAGGCTGGAAACAATCATGTGTTGATGACTCAGCTGCTGTGGTTCTCAATTTGGCTTTTACTGTGTTGGGAGTTAAAGGGGTGGGGAGAAACCACAGTCGTACTCTTTGTATTATCACAGAGTTGTGCGGGGACTTGCTCCTCCCTCGGTGCAGTGTTGGGCAGTTCCTGTCCCCACTGCTTCTCACAGCTGGTGCTGCTCACATTCTCCACAGCCTCGAGGCAAGTTTATGCAAGCTCAGCATTGGGGGAGACAACCTGTCCAGTGTGTAGAGCTTGGTGAGGCCCTTTCTGCCCCCAGTGTGCTGCCCAGGCATCACAGAGGAGGTTTAACTTCAAAGCAGATAACGCCTGATCTGCAGTGTTACAGAAGTTCAGATTCTGCTTTGGAATCTGCTCATTGACAGAAGGGTTCAGTGTCTCTTCAAAGAGCTAAATTTGTTTCTGCTTGCCTGCCTGAAGTGAGGAGGGCCAGAGTGTGGTGGGAAGACTGGAAGCTTCTGTGCAGGAGTGGCAGCAGCACTTTCCAGAGTCAGCTACAGATAAGGAAGGATAGGTGCTGAGAATGGGAGGATTTGGGTTCCCTTTGCATTTTTCTGAGATGTATCTCCTGATTTTGCAGGTACAATGCAGTTACTGGGGACTGGGTTGAAGATGAAGTCCTTATTAAGATGGCTTCACAAGTAAGATCACACTGTCCTTCATGTTCACTAGCAGCAAGTTTGTAATTTCCTTTCTGTTCCTGAAAAGTAGCAGTGAGATGTTTTCCTCATAGAAGTTTTGAAGTCTCAGTGTAATTATTTTGTCCTATCTCTTTTTCTTTGTATCATTCTCTCCAGAACAGAGTAGAAAATGGAGTCAGACCTTCCCTGTCAGCAACATGAGGCTTTTGTTCCATTCCCAATGATTTCCCTTCCATGTTACCCCTCCCATTTCCTTCTGGCATCATTTCCCTGCCTGGCAGTAGTCCTACTATTTTGTGTGCTCCCAAATAATTTCTGCTCTTAGAATGAAAACCAACTGAATTTTCTGTGTGTGAGGGTAGAAGGCACTGTCACTTCCCAGTTAAGTCCTGGGGTTGATTGTGTGTTGGGGTTGCCTTGCTCTGTGCTGCTGGCACAGTATCTGGCATCTGGGGAGATGATGCTCTCTTTGGCACATCCTATACAGAAGCCGAAATGCAGAGAGCATGAGGTCTGTGCAGCTTCTTTAGGCAGACACACAGAACTGACTCAGAGCTGGGGAGAGAATTTAAATAGCTTATTTAAAGACATACCATGTCTTCTCCATGGGATATTGGGGGGAGAGTTTATACAAATGCCTTTTTCCCAGATACCTATTTACACTACCAGTGGGTTTTCACTTTTCCATGAGGAAATATTTTTATAGAGCTTGTTTGAAAACTGCTTTCTGTATGGTATAAAGGGGAAGTCATGGTTGTGCTTCTTATTGGTTAGAAATCAGCTTTGTGGAAATGGCAATGCTGGGTTTTTGTTTTTTGTTTTCCCCAGCCTTTCGGCCGTGGAGCAATGCGAGAGTGTTTCAGAACGTGAGTATCTGCTCACTTTATCTTTGTTGGCCTCCTTGCAGTATTTTTTTCTGTGGTGACTGGAATTTCACTTAGGTGTAGTAGAAATTGTGTAAAGCTCAACTCCTTTCTAAAAGGCATTGCTGAGGGGTTTATTCCTGTTTGTATGACTCCACCTACAGGGAGTGGGGTTCAGAAAGGAGAATGTTCTACTTCAACCATCTCTAGGAGGCAAAATATTCATGAAAGTGTAGTAGCAGCTACTTTGTTTCTGTGATCCTTGTGTGCTAAAATATCTTAAAATTTGATATGAGGTTATAGGTGTGTGGAGCCTGGAGATCAACTTGAGGCCTTTAGGCAGAGAAAAGCAGAAAGAATATTTGGATGGTGCAGTCTCAACTGGAAAAGCCTCCATCATTGAAGAAGGTTATCCTCCCAGAGTTTGCTTTGGATCACATATACCAGAATAATGTTCTGAGTAAGGCAGAACTTGAACACTAACAGTTGTGCTTCCCAGAAGGTTAAAGTGTAGGGGAAGACAGAGGAGGAACTTTTCTTTCCTTGGAGAGTGTTATCAAATGGTTTGGCATTGTTTCAGTATCAGTTCATGCTGGTGGTGCTGTTCCTGTAAAGCCAGCTGGATACAGTAGTGAATAAAGCCTAGGAAGTAACAAATCTCAGCCTGCTGACATTGCTTTTAGCTCTTGTTATTTACCAAACTCCCCATTACACAATATTTTGAGTAATGCCATAAACAGAAATTTGTTAGCAGTTTTGCCTTAACCTCTGGTACTAAGAAAACGTAACTTGAATGTCAGCTTCCTACTGCTGAGTTTCCCGTATGTGTCAGTGGTACACTGATATTTCCCATCTGGAGCTCTCTCCTAGATTTTTGTAACTCTGCAAGTGTTTAGTTAAGACAGTGACAGCATTAGCTGCCCATGGCCCAGTGAACCAATATGAGGATAGTGGCTTTAGA
The DNA here is from genome assembly GCA_013397755.1 of Cnemophilus loriae. Lineage (NCBI taxonomy): Eukaryota > Metazoa > Chordata > Aves > Passeriformes > Corvidae > Cnemophilus > Cnemophilus loriae. The sequence goes on along the minus strand of VZTF01004912.1, from coordinate 3,644,858 downwards.
AAAACATGAGCTGGCTTGTTTTATGCAGAGGAGTGTGTTCCTTCAAGAACTGGGAAGGTTTGGCATCTGGCTGAAATTCTTACCTCACTTCCTTGTTAATTCTTTCCAAGGCCTCTTCAGTGACTGTGTGCCCATCCCTACAGGAGGACAGGCAGCATGAAGTTGTTTTGCCTGTACTGTCCCCTGTACCAAGACCTCTGCACCAGGGTCTTGGCAGGGAGAGGAAAGGAAGGAGGGGGAAGGGTTGAGGCTTTGGGTGCTGCTGCTAATTAAGGTACCTGCTTCATGCATTTGTTGGCAGCCAGCAGATCCTTTCTTATCAAAGTTCTCCTGTGCTACACACTACCACCCCCCTGCCCCAGCCCTCCTGCTTTGGAGGGATCTGTGGATTAAAGATTGGCGCATCAACAAAAGGGAAAAGCTGCATCATGAGGATTGTCGGGTGCTGTTTTCCTTCTGGGAGCATGTGGGTTGCTGAGCAGTCACTGCTATGTGTTGAGCAGCAGCAGATTGCTTTTATCCCAGGAGAGGTTTCTCAGTTCATGTTTGAAAGGCCACTCCGTGTTAATTTCTGCAGAAAATAATTGTTGACATTAGAACAGGTTGTTGACAAGGCACCAACCCTTCATATTGCAGGTTTGAGAGGAACAGAGAGGGAAAGGAACTGAGAAAAGGAGAAAGTTTAGAGCACAAGTAACTGCAGCTAAACCAAACAGTTTGGCGCATCCCAGCCATTCCCATGGGATGTTTCATTTTCCCTTGTCCCCTTCCTGTGCTTCACGTTTCAAGTAGAATACCTGGTAAATGACTGAGAGTAATGCTCATCTTGGAGCCTGGCTCTGTCCATGCAGGCAAAGAAATGGGAAAGATTGAATTAAAATCCTTGGGTTTCCTTTCACCGGCAATTGATTTGTCTTTCAGAAAAAAGCTGTCCAACTTCTTACACACTCAGAACTGGAAAGGTGCCTATAATTATGTTGCCAAGCAATACATAGAGAGTGTGAGCAGGGATGTGTATTTTGAGGATGTTCGACTGCAGATGGAAGCAAAGCTCTGGGGAGAAGAGTACAACCGGCACAAGCCACCAAAACAGGTGCATTCAAAGATCTTGCTAAGCAAAAATGCAGTATTATTCTTCTTCTATTGGGTTAGTTTTCAGACATAATTTAGAGGGAATTACTTGTTCACATTCCATCACATTTAAATGCTTAGATAAATTCTTTTGCCTTTCTGTGTTTTCTGTTAAATGATAGCTGATTTTGAGTGAAGTAAATACAGAAATTGCTTTATATTTCCAGGACTAGGGTCTGTGTGTTTGTGAATGTCTGACTGTTCTCAGCTGTTGACTGAAAACCAAAATAAAATGTTTGTATTGCTCTCTTTGATGTGTGCCCAGCTGCTTTTGAGATAAGCAGAGATGTCACAGAATTTATTGCCAGCAGCAGTCTCAAAAAGCACTTAACTGTTAGGTCTCCTGGAAGGTAGATGCTTAAATCTTGCACACCTATCCAAACGTGTAACTGGCATTGATTTTTGAGAAGAGCTGGAAACCTGCTGGAAGCCTTAACCATTTTAATAGCTGAAATGGTTTTGATATGTGAGATATTTGCATTGCCTCCCATATGAGGGTTAGTTAATAACTACCTGTCTCATAATAGCAAAGTGAGGTAAACAGTGAAGCACGCAGAGAGAAATCTACAAATCTGGAAGTTTTAAATGCCATGTAGGAGAAAATATGTAAGTAGAGTGAGAGTTGTGATGGCTCCTGCTTTAGGAATGTGTGTAGGACAGAGAGAGAAGGTGAAGCAGAATACAGAGATGCCTGAACAGTAGATACCCTCAGACCTTCTCTGAAAAGGCATTTTTTCAAGCTGTGCAGTAGTGACTGTATGTTTTGCTCTCTGGGTGCAGACTCTTTGCAGTGTACTCTTAAGGTAACACAAGATAAAATAGAAAGCTGGCACTTGCTAAGAATTTTTTCAGAGGGGTTTGTTGCAGAAGTGAGCTGTTTTGAAGTGACTGCTTTTAATTTATGGAATTCCTCCAATAACTCAAGAAGCACATGACTCTTCCCTCACCCCCTAGTTAAACAGAAGGATCTTTGCAATTGCTCAGATTCTTACACTGGGGAGGTTTTCACAGCTGGAGAATTCACACACACTTTGATCTGAAGACAGTATTCTCTTAGTCATTGTTTATCTTCTTTCCCTCCCCAGGTGGATATAGTGCAGACCTGTATTATCGAAATGAAGAACAGGCCTGGAAAGCCTCTCTTTCATCTGGAACATTACATTGAGGGCAAATACATCAAATACAACTCAAATTCTGGATTTGTGCGAGACGACAACATTCGTCTAACTCCGCAAGTGAGGCTTTGTTTAATGCTTTCCATAGAGTGCTGCAGGGAATATCTGGGCTCCCTGCAGAGGTCTTGCATTACTGCCAAGAAAGGAAACTGCAAGCTCTGCAGTACAATGCCAGAGAAATTTCTCTGTTTGCAGTTTGTCGGCCCCTTACTTGGGGCCTGCTCTTTCAAGCGCTGAGTGCTTCTTTATTGCATTTCAGTTGATTACAGTTGAGTTGAACAGGGTTAATACTCTTTAGAAACCTTAAGCCCTTTAATTATAACTGCAGACATCAAAATATTTCAAACTTTCTTCAAATTGAGGCAGTGAGAGAGATCTCTCGTGTGCTGTGCACTGAATAGTCCTTTGGTGCCTCACACAATACACAAAAGGAGGTGGCAGGTATCCAATTCATGTAAATAAATCTAGTCTATTTGCATATAAAAATGTAGGTTTTTCCAGCTGCAGCCTCTGAATAGCTGAATCTGAGACTCCGTATAGAAATACAAGTACAAATTTCAAATGATCCTTGAATCTTGTAAAATAAATGTAAAGTGCTATTGAAAAATGCAAAGTGGTCAACGTAACAAAGAGGTATTTTACTGGGCCTTGAGAGTTTTGTTCTTTACAATTTTTTACACTATTTTTAAGGTATTGGTCATGATGCTTAATGTAAGCAGAGAATTTATGTTCTGGGCTGTCGTTTGTGCACTGAATCAGTGCCGTGCTTTCACAGGTTGAGAACAAAATGTTCCTGGTATTTGCTGCAGTTAAAATGTTTGTCTATCACCATCAGTCACCTCCCCCAGGCCTGGCAACGCTTTTTTGGAGGCTTTCCCAGAAGATTCCTAATATCTCAGCTTTATGCTGAAGAGAAGGGCTTTTTATACCTGTTTCTTGAAATGTGTTTTTTGGAGAGCACAGATGTACATTTCATTATCTGATACACAAATGTAGACACAGAGCAGTTGCTCAGGGGGATCTCTCAAAGGGACAGAAGAATTTGTGGGGATGCTCACATTCGTTTACGGGTTTTTTTCCAAACTGTGGCAGAGCTAATGCTTGTTGGCAGAAGGAAGCAGTGTCCCAGAGATGCAGAGCTTGCAGTTTCACAGGCACAGCCAGAATGTTTATACAGAAGTTTTTCTGCACTGGCTTCAGAGCCCACTGTTGTTCTCTGTGCCAGCCAGCTCCCCACTACCTAAGGTGAAGACTGTAGTGGAAAACAACCTCTAGTACAAAAATGAGGAATTAAGCAATCTCCTTTCCCCTGCCTATGCCCACTGCAGCTTTTCACCCTGCCTTTCTTAGCCTATCTGCAAGTTGGAGCAGGTTGGAGAGACAGGATACTACATGCTTTTAGTCACTCTTGCTGCTTTCATCCTGATGTTCATACCAGTTATATTTCACTGATAGGGTTATCAGACTTCTTTTCCCATTTATAACAGGTGAATATGTGTTGCTGTCTTCAGTAGATCAAGGGAGAGTGTTCTCAGACATCTTCTATGATTCTTTCCAGGCCTTCAGTCACTTCACCTTTGAGCGCTCAGGACACCAACTCATTATTGTTGATATCCAGGGAGTTGGAGATCTTTACACAGACCCTCAGATCCATACAGAGAGTGGTACAGATTTTGGAGATGGCAACCTAGGTAAAATCAATGATTCTGTTTCACATATTAAGGGGTGCTTCTCTTTTCTTCCCAGCTCTGCTGAGTAGCCACTGCACTGGGTGAGCTGACACATTTCTGAGAGCCTTGCAAACAGCTGGGGTAGTTCTATTGTAAGGAGTCCTGTAGAGGTCAGCTGTCATATAAGGGCAGTCTTGAAATGAGAGCTGATCTTGGCTCATCTCACCTGGCCTACTTCTAAACAAGTAATGTGATTAAGTAGTTTCTACCGTGTGAGAGCGATAATCATGGACTTTGATTTCCTTGCCACGTTGCAGGAATGGATACAGCTGAATGCAGAGAGATAGGCACGGTGTATTTTTGGAGTTCCAAGTGTCTATATATGAAGTTATTCATAGGACACTACAAGTTTTGTAAGCAGGAACAAATTTAGGCAGGTTTCTTAGCGATGCAGCCGGATTAGGTTTTTGTTATATCTTGTTCATACATAGCTTTTCATGGTTTTCATACTTCATTCAAGGTTTTTCATACTTCTTTCACTCTGTCATGCAGAGAGAGTGAAAAGCTCTTACAGGTATTGGAATGGAAGTGGGTTTGGCTGTGTGCTACAAAGCATTTTCTCTCTTTCTCTTGACTTTTTAGAAAAAGCTTTGGGACTTTCAGCTTTTAACAAGTAAATTGTGGTATAAAATTTGAGTAAACCCTTTCTGCACTTTTTTAATGCCTTAGGTGTTCGAGGTATGGCCTTGTTCTTTCATTCCCATTTCTGCAACAAGATCTGCAAAAGCATGGGGCTTGCACCGTTTGATCTTTCATCCAAAGAGAAAAATGCCTTGGACTATAACAAAAAATTGCTTGTAAGTGCTTGATGAAAAAGTGTAATTAAGCTGTAGCTGTAATTAACAGGAAACCTTGTAACACAGTGTATATTTGGGACCATGTAGATCTTTGAATGCTGAAATAATTTATATGTTTTGGATCTCATAAACCTGATTTGATGCTTGTTGCAAATTTATCTCAGTTTCAGTTGATTCTGGTGGGAATTGGACTTGATGAAACACTTGGAATGAAACTCAGTCCTAAACAAAACTCTCTCTGACAGTAAAAATGTCAGGGCTTGATATTTTGTTGCAGTGTAGAACTTTTCAAAGCAAATACTTCAGTATACTTGTGTGTATTTATACCCTCTCTTTCGAAGAGGACTCCTAGTAAACAAACACATTCGTTTGTATAGCATGCTTAGAATACACAGAACGATTATTCACAGGACTTTCTTGTTGATTTGCCAAGGAATCTGCTCAAACGATTCTCCGTGGCACAGAGGAGAAATGCGGCAGCAGCCGGGTGAGGACGGTGTCCGGGAGTCGGCCCCCTCTGCTCTTCCGCCTGTCTGAAAACTCCGGGGATGAAAGCATGAGTGATGTGGCATTTGACTCCCTGCCCTGCTCTCCCTCCTCTGCAACCCCTCACAGCCACAAGGTGGACATGCTTAGTGAGTGAGCCTCATATGTCACCTCTAGGGGGGTTCCTGGACATTGGATTTGTCTACCTTTGGTTTTTTCTTACTTTGTTTTTAAGCACAATAGCATTGGTTTAGTCCAGAACAGTTGTTTCTGGTGCTCCTCTTTCAGCAGAAATAAAACTAAAAGTACTTCTATGTAGATAATTAATGCACAGATGCTTCTGTGAAAAAGCCAGCAGTAAAAGGATGATTAGAGCTTTTTCCTCAAGCATGTTATCCTTATAATAACAGCAAATTTTTTTTTCTCCTAGATTGGCCTGTGTTCAGTGAAGTAGATAACTTGGATCAGCTTGACAACAAAAGGGTGAGTGTCTTTCCAACAGAAAATGCGGTTGCAGTTGCCTAATGAAATGTGTCTTTATAGGACTTCAAAAGGTTTTGTTCAGTAAAAGCATGTAAAGGTGCTCTGCCTGTTTTTATTGTTGCAGATCTGTTACCTCTGTGCATTTGCTATTTCTAGTAAAGAAAGAATGTTTTATCTTAATATTTTAGTATTCATTATTTTGCTGCCAGAAGTTTATTTACATCTGATGTATTTTAATAGGTACTTAAAGCACGTGCCTGTTCCCTTGCCTGCATGTTGTGTCTTGGGTGCTTGTGCCAGCTGCTGTGGTATGACAGCTAAAGAATCTCTATGGATTAGGTCTCTGCAAATACTGGTACCATGGGATGTTAGGGAACCTTGCCTGAGGAGATGCAAGAAGTTTGCAATGGGCATTTTCTAGTGCTGGGCCTTAGTGCCAGGGGCTGTCAGTTACTGTATATCACTGAAAACTGTATTTAGTGGTTTCTTGATTTGATAAAATATGCAAGTCCTTGATTTTTTTTAATGTATGTAAAGGAGAAGACAATCTTAGACAGTACCTTCTGTATCATTAAGTCCTGCTCTTTCTGACAGAGGTAGCACAATCATTTTCATCCAGTATTTTTCATTGAAGCAGCGAAAAGTTTGGTCTATGAGAAATGTCAAGGTGAGGTCCTTACAAAGTGTAATGCTAATGCTGTTCTGTTCTGTTCTGTTCTTTCTTCTGTAGGATTTTGAAAATGGTGGAGACAGTGGATATCCCAGTGAAAAGAGAAGTGAGACAGAAGATCTGGATCATAGAGAGAGGGTAAGAACCTGACTGGTATAGCAGAGTTGGGCCTGTTCATACTTAAACCATTTCTGTAGAAGAATCTTATTTTTTATCCTTCCTGATCTAGATCTGATCCTGATCTAGACTTTGAAAACAGAGGAAACAAAGAAATTCCCCCATGTTGCAAAATTACTTATTCGTATTGGGAATGACACTCTTACAGGAAAAAGATCATTTGTAATGAGTAGCTTAATTTCAGATATCATATTTGATTAGATGTCATGTGGGTTTTTTAAGTATCGCATATTCCATTTGGTAAGTGTAGCCATCTTCTTGTCATGTGGAATCCATGAATATGATCTGCTTTCAGACTCGTTTACCTTCTCTATTTTGTGTGGCTTGAAACATTACAGACCTTAATATTGTTGTCAGGTAATAATATGGAACTTTAGAATTCCTGTGGGTTAGTTGGTTACTCCTCTAAAATACAAATTTTTAAATAAATGCTTTTTGACCTGGAGATCTTAATGAGATATTTAATTAGAAGACAGGAAAGACAGTACTGCTTCCAAAAATACCGCTCCTTTTGTCACCTCCTTTTAGCAAGGTATTTGTCATGGCCTCTCCAGTTTACAGGATTAAAGCCCATGTGTGCCAAGTTCTTTATCATTTTGGTATGTTTCTTAATATATTGTGATATCACTGAAAGAAAAAGATTCAGTGGAAACAATTTTGGTCATTGTCACTATTAATTCTGCAGGGTAGGAGTAGTCTAGAAGGATAATTGGCACACATCAGTTGCTGCGAATTGAATGATGCAAATCTTTACATTAACGTAGGGCCATTCAAACAACAACCAGAGGCAGGAGTCTGATGAAGACAGTTTGGGAAGCTCTGCAAGGGTAAATACAGCAGAAATGTTCACAGACTGAGTTTGCTGCTCTGCTTGTCCTTTGTTCCACTCATCTGCCACCTAACCACATCACTAAACCAGATGTCGGTTTCCCTTCCTTCTAAATGGGTATTAATATCAACTTACCGCTCTGTTATTTCCTTTTATGTTTTGTCTTTATTTGCTTGTTAAAGAAGTACTGTGAAGCAAATTGTCACCTCTGTAGCTGATCTGTGTCATAAATTCATGATTATGCATGGGTTTCTCACTTTAAAAAAAATTACGGCTCTGTAGATTTCTTTTCAGCCTACCTAAATTATATTTCCTTTCTACACCTTATTTTTGGAATTGCATCCTATATGTAGTTGTATGATTTCTTAAAAACATGCAGTGTTTGAAATAGATACACAGTGAAGAGAACTACTGTCACCTAACTGAGTTAGGAAAGACCAGACCTTGTATGTTTTTACGAAATACAACTTCTGTGATAATTGGTCGTGGGTATAAACTTAAACAAGTAACTGCCGTGAAAGGAAAGAAGAAACAGAGCTTTGACAACAGTTAATAATTTATTTAGATACAATTTTCAGGATTTCCTTTGAATTATTATAAATTCCTGTTTCAGAAAACTGAAACAGCTTTAGCAGACTGAAGTTCTGTGCCGGTAACCTTTCCTGTTGTGTTTCTCCTGTGTACCTGTAAAGGCCTTAATTTTGATAGGATTGTTTTCAGCTACTATTTCCCATTGACCCATTATGTTGAAAAATTTCTTCTCATTATGGTTGCATTGAGAAATGCCAATGCATGTATCTGCCTGTCATCTTCTGCATTGTTACGTGTCATTTTTCTAGAGTTCTAGAATACAAGCTGCATTTAAAGTGTTGTGAACTGAAATTCTGAACAGAAAAGTATGGGTTTCATTTTTTTTGTGCATGGATAACTTCAGTGTGACTATTCAGTTGCTTATTTTTGTAAGTAACTTTTTCTGATGCAGAACTTTAAAATGATTCTTCACTGCAAAGTGATGATGTTTGGATTAGAAACAGAGGGGTTTACTCTATTTCTTTAATGAATAATAATAACCATTTATTCAGCTACTAACATGACTTTTGAAAGCCATGTTTTAAAATACAGTATTTACTACTAAGTAACAATATTAATGGAGGCTTTGATTCCTGGATGGTAATCCATATGGATGGGAATTTTAATTTTCAATATAAATAATAGTATATTTCATATTTCAGATCAGTGTGGAGAAATGGAATCTTTACAACTCTTCCAGAGTCCACATCCACAGACCATCCTGTGTCGCCCAAGAAATTCAGAGGCTCAATGCACTAGAACTTGAAAAGAAAATTGGGAAGTCAGTCCTTGGAAAGGTAGGATGGGTCTGCTGATACTGTTTTATCAAACAAAAAACATCTTGTATTTATTCCTTACGTAGAGGTGTTGCTCTGCTTGCGTTTATTTGTGCAGATGCAAATAACACATCCATAGCTTTCTGTCACCAACTGTGTTGTATAAGGGACATCTGAGTTCAGGAACCCATGGATTCCATCTGCTTTTGGCCTTGCAATATCTGGGCTCCTTTGGGAAGAACCCTGCTGTTGCCAGTCTGCCTTTCCAGAAGCATCACGCAGGGAAGATACAGTGGGGTGGATATGGTGTGCCTGACCCACATACCTTGCATATAGGCAAAGCCGAGCTCCTGAGAACTGGTAGCATGGACTGACTTTTTACTCCAGACTATTCCAGATAATGCAAATGTGAATTAAGTTTGGGTTTATGTATGGCCTTAAGCCCACACCTAAAACATGGTGTAAATCTTTCTGAACATCCTGGGAGCCTTAGGTGTTCTCAAACCTTTTGGTGTGGGAAGAAACCTATTTTTCACAGAATCATTCAGGTTGAAAAAGACCTCTAAGATCACCGAGTCCAATCTCTGACCAATCACCACCTTGTCAACCAGACCATAACACTAAGTGCCATGTCCAGTTGTTTCTTGAACACCTTCAGGAACAGTGATTCCACCACTTCCTTGGGCAGTCCATTCCAATGTTTAACAACCCTTTCCATAAAGAAATTCTTCCTGATGTCCAACCTGAACATCTCCTGGTGCAGCTTGAGGCTATGTCCTCTCATCCTGTCACAAGCTGCTTGGGAGAAGATGCTGACCCCCATCTTGCTAGAACCTCCTTTCAGATAACTGTAGAGAGTGCTAAGGTTTCCCCTGAGTCTCCTCTTACTCCAGAACATACTTCTAAGACCTGGTAAAGTATGGGCAGAGGGGTTTTGAAGGATCAGATCCCTACATCATCCTGTGTGTCTCCTGTGCAATTGTGTCCAGGTTCACCTGGCCATGGTTCGCTATCATGAAGCCGGGCGCTTCTGTGAGAAGGACAAGGAATGGGATCAGGAGTCAGCCCTGTTCCACCTGGAGCACGCTGCAGACTGCGGGGAGCTGGAAGCCATCGTTGGGTTAGGCCTCATGTGCTCTCAGCTGCCACATCACATTCTTTCTGAGGTCACTCTGGAGGTATGGAAGATGCCAAAAAGCAGAATTGTGGTCCATTTTTAAAATAACATAAGAATAGCAGGAAATGGAGACAAAACAAAAACCATGGTTAGGTGTTCTCTAGTCTCCTCAGAGAAAATAGATTACTTTGTAATTAAGGATTTGGACAAAACAGCAAAAAATGCTACCTCTTTTCTGGTTTTGCCAGCAAATTGCTGCATGCCTTTGGGAAGCTTTTGAGGCCACCTTTACTGTTCAGCTGGTTTGTTTCTTGTGGCTGTGCCAGTTGCTCAGACATGCTAAATACTTGCTGACTTTGAGAAACTGCATTTAATGGTAGAGGGATGAAGGGATGGTTTTACTTAGAAACATGCATTTTAAAGGTTTTGTTTCCTTTACTAGGATACAAAGGAGAATAGAAATAAAGGATTTAATTACTTGCTGAGAGCAGCAGAAGCTGGAGACCGGTCTTCCATGATTTTGGTAGCAAGAGCATATGATACAGGTGTAAATCTTGGTGCAGACAGGTACTGTGCATGGCTGAGTAAGTTAACTTGGTGGTATTTCACTGAGGAAAGGCTGGGGCAATGATTTTTCTGCTTTTGTATTTTAGCATGTCCTTGTTATTTACCTGAGTTTTCTGTTTTGCACAACAGTTAAACTCTTTAAATTTCATCACTGTCAAATAACATTGAACTTTTAATTGAAGTTCACTGAGTATTCTCAGTATGAAAATAACTGATTTTAAAGTATTTATGAAACAAGACACTGCAACTTCAGGTTGTTTTCTAAATCAGGTACTTTCACAAATATAAATACCAGACCAAAATAATATAACTGGTAATGAAGCTCGGACTCTGGAGTTCAGCAAAACACTTCAGTCTGATACTTTCTCCTCTATAATTCCTGCATAAAATGACCCCAGCCTCATTTTGCTGTAGTGGCCTAATGCTGCAGTGCAGTTAGTGAGTCTCCATGAGAACATTTGCTTTCTTGGAGAGTATCAAGTCTCTGAAAAGCCAGTACAAAATTGGATACTGAATTTCCAATGCAAAGTACATTTGTTTCCTGAGGGAACCATCTTCAAAAATTATTTTTGACTTCAGAGCGCAGGACTGGAAGGCAGCACTGCACTGGTACAACGCCGCACTGAACATGACCGACTGTGATGAGGGAGGTGAATATGATGGCACTCAGGATGAGCCCCGGCATCTGCTCCTGGCCAGGGAAGCAGAGATGTTAATGATGGGAGGGTTCAACCTGGATAAGAATCCACAGAGATCAGGTGAGGCCTCGTTTTGTTTCTGTTATCTCTAGTCTTGCTTTTCCTTCCCTTTTCCCCCACCATGTACCCCAAAAATAGATTTCTTGCTTAAGCTGTTACAAAACATAGAGAGGGTCAATAGCTTCAGATTTAACGATGCTGGGTGTAACAAGGCTGGTAACAGTGAAGGAAGAGATCTTGGCAGGGACAGAGTAGTGGGTGGTGCCAGGTCCAATCTGTGGCACACTGAGTCACTGCCAGGCAACCTTCAGTCCCTCTGAGGTTGCTCTTCTGGTGTTCACTCCCCTGGGCTGCAGGTTGCTGCTTGCAGTTTGAGTTACACCCATGACTCCCAGGCCCTACACAACATTCTCTTAGTTGCTGTGTAATCTGCATGCTAGATGTCTGTCTTGGGGGGCTCCTACAGGCTGGTCCTGTTTCCAGTCCTTCCAAATACATTGAGGAGCCATCAGCAGCCAGTTGTATAACTTTCAGCTTGAAGAGCAGAAGCCAGATTCCCAGCTGATGTAACTCTGACACTATTAAAACACACCCATGCATCCGGCCCGGCAGTTTGACCTCAATTTCTCCCTTTGTCGTTTATTTGCTTCAGGCTAAGGCTGTGTTCTTTCTTTACTCTGTCAACATAACTGATTCCGTTTCCTCTCTAGGTGAGCTTTACACAGAAGCAGCAGAAGCAGCCATGGAAGCCATGAAGGGCAGACTGGCAAATCAGTACTACCAAAAAGCAGAAGAGGCTTGGGCGATGATGGAAGAATGACACTGAAATTAAGCAGTTCTTGTATATAAATGTTTTATTGACTTGCTGCATTTGCAGCTAAAAAGATGTATTTTTATGTGATGTTACTAGTTTCTTTTTTTCACATTTTAGTTTTATAATCTTTTTGAGGGTAGAAATCTAAGTGTAAGTAGTAGGTAGGGTGCTATATTATACTTCTGATTGTGTTTTTAAGCTGTAATACCGACACACTTGGACCTTTTGTACTTTTTTTACTGTTAGAACTGAAGGGCCTAGTTTTTTTGACAAAAGAAAATGAGGCCTTATTGTTTAGGTTTTACATGTCCTGTTTTTTATACAGCAAATGATCAGTGTGTTTACATTTTTCTTCTCTTCCCCACATACAGAAGAACACTTTCCTAAATTTTCAGCATTTCTTCATCATTTTTGGTGTACCTCACCAAATTTGCACATTAATGGAAATTTTCAGTTTATAGATGCAGCTACTGATGTTAATAAGTAGTCCCATTCTGTTTTGCTGACATTGTTGGACACTTATTCTCGAATGCATTTCAGATGGAATCCTTGGTTTGGGGAGGGGTAGGGAAGGTGATTCAGATTGGCAGTGGGGATATTCCAAGTGGAATGTTCTATTCATTACCAGCTTTGCATATTATACCATTAGAAAATCGCTCATGTTGCTGATGAGGTGAGGCATCCAGCTACCTCTCTCATTTTCACATTTTGCACCATATAAAAGTTTAGTTGTATAAAATTCTACTGATCTTATATTTGTCCAGTGATGTACAGTAGCAAGATTTGTAATATATGGGTAATTTGAAGTTATTTTTACAGTGGCATCTCAAATCTCAGTGAAGCTAGATCATCTCACTTAAAATGAGAACACATTTTCCACCATTTCCAGATGGATGTTTGAAGAGGTTAGGAGATGTTGATTTACCTATTTCTATGTACAGAAAACAATTTATATGGTATAAGTATATTTTAAAATGGTATTTTATCTGCAAATGGTTTCAAATGCCATTTAGAGAAGAATTGCTAGTTAGAAAGGGAGAGCAGTATTACCCCCAGACACTTGAATTTGTGTCCTCTTTGCCTAATCCAGTGAGGGGAGGACAAATACCAGGAGATTTAAGATGGAAGCTTCTGCCTCCTTGGCCTTGCAGTCACCTGAGATGTAAATTGATGTGCACAAGGGGCAGCCCCTGTGAAGTGCTGAGTGACCTGTAATGCTCACCACTTCAGCCACGCTCTTAAAAGCAGGCTTAAAGCTAAGCAGGCTGTGAGATGATGCAGGATTGATCAGGATTTCTTGCATGCATAGCCAAGGAATATTAATTTCTTGTAAAACGCAGAAACTGTTCAGGGAACAGAAATCAGTTCTCCCTTTCCTGTGCAAGTGCCTGTCACTGGAATCAAAGTGTGCTCCCATTTTCTCTCTTTTATGGCAAGTGGATCTTGAATTACTGTTTAGACAGTGTCCAAGGGTGATGTCAGTAACAACTGCCACTGTCAGAAAGAGGTGAACTCCTGGTGGTTAAGAGAGTGAGATGGGAGGATTTGAATCCTTTCTAGGAGGGAAGAGAAAGTTACCCTTGGATGTTGTGCTTCTGGCTGGTGCTGTAACCATCAGGCAGTTGTAGCTGTGAGCAGCCTTGCAACACATGGCAACATCTTTTTGCTGTATATTGCAGGGGTTGTGGGAGAGTAGCGCCCATGGCCTTTTTTGTTTTGTTTTGAGAGTGAAGAAAAAGCTCTTCACCCATTAATGGAGGAATGTCTCATTTCTAGATCTCAGTTGGTCTTAGTGAGGTACTAAAATGACCAGATTTTTGGACCTAATAGTTTTGGTACCCAATATGCGGAAATAGAACCAAAGGACTGTAATTCAGATGAATGTTTTCAGTGCCTATCCAAAGTTCTGCTTTAGATGCCTAAAGCCTCTTTGGGATGTGGCCTTTTTTGCTATTTCAGTTCATAGCATTAAGGTATCAGCTGTCAGGGAAAAGTGAAGCCACTCACCTCTGAAGACAGTTGAATAGTCTGTTTTGTGCAGAACCTATACAGTGTAGGGACTATAGCAAATTCAGACAAAAGGATCTGTTTCCCTCATAAGGTGTTGATGCCAAATCTTTGAGATTTTCCTTGAGAAGGAAGCATGTGTGACAACACCACTAATGACATAGGGAGGAGACTGAAAGTGCCTGTCCGAAATGTGCATGCAAAGGATGTAGAGTGTAATTATTGACATTTTTTGGTGTAGTTTAATTTGCTAAATTCAGTAATTGCTAAAGTTGCTGACAGCTCTGTGTAGATCTGGTATGTAAATGTGCATATAACTTGGTGCAAAAATTATTGTGGTTAATTCTTTGTTTGCAAATACTACTATTTGGTGATGAAGACTACCTTCTGTCCTAAGGTGTATCATATGATTTAGCCATACAATAAATGGGACTGTCAATAATATGAAAATGGAAATTGTTTACAGAAATATTCACAACTTATTCTGTGACATTCTTTTGAAGGGAAAAACTGTATATTTTAAAGACTTTTGCAATGATATTGCTATATGCTGTATTTTTAATCTATTCACAATGAATAAATAAAAATCTGTATTTTTAAAAAAGGTGAAAATAAATCTGAGGATCAGACTACCAGAACTTACCCAGGTTCAGTGTTTCCAGATGCCAGTGGGAATATTGCTTGGGTAAGGACAGTGAGATGGAAGCCTTTGTTTGTATGTCAGACAAGCAAATACTGCTTGCCTGCATCACTTAGTCCTCTCATTCACTTTGGGTTCATTCTGGCTAGTCAATAAAATTGTTCTTTTTGTCACTTTTCTCAGTAGAGTTTTACTCATTGCTTGTGAGCATTTGCTTTGGGTTTTTTTGGTTTTTTTCTTTATAAATTGCCAAAATTCAATCCTACTATTGCAAGCTTCCAGAAATCTTCTCTGTTGTTTGTGTTATTCCATTCCTGATTTCATTCCCTTTCAACAGACAGGAGCAACTAACTGGGAGGAAATTATTAGATGTGTAGCAACTAAATGTGTTTTCCTCCAGAAAACAAAATGGTTGATGTGCCCTCTGATTTGTATTTGATTGCACGTGTGGTGTCTGTAACTAATGGAGGATAAAATATAAGGGCAGGAGGGCTCATTTGCAGGATGCTACAGAGGCGTCCCTGTGCCTTTAGCTTTTGTTTAGTCCTGAGAATGGGCTGGAAATTCCTGGGCTCTGTGATTTGAGGTGGGAGAGGTTTTTGTCCTGGCTGTGTCTAATGATACACTGTCATCTTGCTATGATTTATTTCCCTTTCTGTGCAAGAATAATCTGTTTGATACAGGCCCTTTCAAACTGTTAGAAATGGAGCATTTGCTGTTGCGTTTTTATTGCTTTATTTAGACAGGTGGAACTTATACCTGTGAAGTTCAAACAATGTGAAATTATCCTCTAGCAAAGGCACTGTGAAATAGCAGAATTTCCTAATGAAAAAGCACCATCTGGGCCTATGCACTGTAGAATCACTAAGATGAAAAATGGTGAAATTTGGCACTGCTATAGTTTTTGGATAGTTTTTAGATAGATAGAGCTGCTGTCACAGAGATGGAGTGTTTGGCGAGTGTAACAAAGTAAGAATAGCATTCTTCAGAAACCACGGAGACAGCAAACTCTTACAGCTTATAAGGTGTAAATAAGAATATTGCCTGTTTCTTAATTACTGGTCTGTGGGACTGATTTGTATCTCACTCTCTTCCCCACAGATGTAATTTCACTCAGAGTAGAATGAGTGCTGACAGAGCCAGGTGTAGTTACAATGGGTCAAATCAGGACTTCTCGTCTGAACTTGGACAGGCAGAATTTCATTTGAACCTCTCAGGATGGATGCAGGGCAGTGCTGCCAGGGGTGAGTCAGGGTATTTTGAGGTTGAAGTTCAGGGATATCTCTCAGTTGCTCCTGCTGATGAACCTGACTCCTGTGTGGGGACAGCTCAGAGGTTTGTCACCATTGGGCCTAGCCCTTAGTCTGGAAGTGTTCCATACAAGTGTTGGGTCCTTGCTGTTCTCTGGCTAATTCCTGCACCAGGAAAACAATGTAATGAGGCTGGTAGCTTGTGTTATAGTTTGTTATCCTCTACATTAATTCTTTTTTAATTTGGAAAAGGTCCCGTAATTATAAATGACAGGTGAAATGAAAAAAACCGGTGACCCCTGCCACCCTGAGGGACAGCCTGTGCTCTTACCCCCTGTCTGTGTCACACATGGCTGATGTGAATAATCTTGGGTACAAGGTTTCCTTTGGTGCTCAGGAGACATGTCGCTCTGGCCAGGCACAGAAACATTTCAGGGGCAGAGGCTGAGCTCAGCTGTGACAGGGCAGAAAAGCACTTTTCAGGCAGACATTGGTACCTCTCACTGCCTGGGCAAAAGGACCTGTGGGGCCGAGCAGCCCACGCAGTAAGGAACAGTTTGTAATGAGTGTTCTGTGCAGCCTCCTGCACACACAGCCACACACACGCTGGGAGACTGCTAAAACTGACTCTTTCTGTAAACTTTTCTGCCTGAGCAGGTTACAGGTGATTTGCTGTGTGAAGCCAATTCAGGTCTGCCTACCTTCTCTCCTCCCTGAACCTCTCCTGCTGCTCTGCAAAGTCAGCTCCCTCTGTTCTTAAAAAAACCCACATCCTGAAAAGGCACTGAACTGAGGGTGTGAAACTGCAGCAGCACTGGAGGAGTTTATTCATGTTTACATGTGTGTGCTGTTATTTCTCAGTAATTGTAGGCAATGAATGAAATTTTTAGCAAGACTGTGCAATGCTGCAGCCTCTCACAATGAGGGTGGTGGAACACTGGCACAGGTTGCCCAGAGAGGTGGTGGATGCCTTATCCCTATAAACATTCAAGGTCAGGTTGGACGGGGCTCTGAGCTACCTGATCTGGTTGAAGATATCCCTGCTCACTGCAGGGGGTTGGACTATCAGACCTTGAAAAGACACTTCCAACCCCAACCAAATCATTCCATGATTGCATGTTTAGCAGATCCCTGGAAAGAGAGCTGGCACCGCGGGGTGCTGCAGGGACAGGCTGTGGGAGGTGCCAGGGGGAAGGGTTGAATGATGCTGTCAGCAGGGCTCCAGCAGGTTTATTTTCTCTATCCTATTTAAATGAACTGCCACAAGGATAGAATTAAATCAAGCTGCATTAAGGCTTTGTGGCCTTAACCTAGAGAAGCTGGAATTTTTCTCCAATTACAACTCTTCAGTTGTAATTAAGTGATGGAAATAACATTAATTCTTTAAGAAAACTTACCAGACTTTCAGGCAAAATGCGGCCAGAGACTCCCAGGGGCGAGTTCATAGAGCACCAGTAGCTCAGGTGTGCTGCTGAGTACTGCTGTGCTGGTCCCTGTGCTTCAAGCCAGAGAACAACCCTCCAGCCGTAAACTGCTGGCTTTTGACTTTGCAAATTTAGTGAGTTGTGGCTTTGCAACGGAAAATTAAAATTTTAGAACTTTTTTTAGACTTTCAGAGGGGGTGCCCGGGCGATGCCACACGTACCGCGCAGGCGGCTGTGCTGCTCCGTGGCATCCACGTGGCAGGGGGCGCGGCGCGGAGGGCTCGGGCACAGCTGCTCCCGCCCGTCCGTCCCTGGGTGCATCCGCTGCAAGTGCCGCTGCTTGGAAACGGGCTGAAAAGGACACCCCCGCATTTTATTTTTCGGGTAGAAGAGGTGTGTGGGGAGAGCGATTGCTGGGGGTGCAGAGGTGCGGGGAAGAGGGGAAAAACGCGGGTCCGGACTAAAAGTGTCGCCGAGGAGAACCCCTTCCACGGCGGTAGCGTGGCCGAGCGGTCTAAGGCGCTGGATTAAGGCTCCAGTCTCTTCGGGGGCGTGGGTTCGAATCCCACCGCTGCCAGCAGTGTGTATTTTTGCGCCGCGGGCCGGCGCCATCGCCCCCTGGCGGCGGCGGCGGCCGGGAGAGCATTGTGGGTAGGAGGAGGCGCCGCGTCCCCACGTGCCGGCCCGGGGGCCACCAACATGGCGGCTGCCTGACCGCTGCCCC
>VZTF01004912.1:3583674-3626644 GCA_013397755.1 Cnemophilus loriae | reverse complement strand
CCGGTCCTGCCGGGGCCCGCAGCCCCGCGCCTCCCGCCCGGGAAGGGCGCAGCTCAGCCGCCCCAAAGTGCAGCGGCTGCGCCTGCTTGGTACCGGCTCTGCGGGGCTGCAGCCCAGCCCAGCTGTCCCGCCCGGGGGGATTCGCTTCGTCCCCGTGGTCAGGGCGGCTTGGGCGGCTCGCTGTGGCCTCTCCGCGGGGCCCCTTTCCCCGCGGGGCCCCCTTTCCCCGCACCCCTGCGCTGCCAGGCTGCTGTGTCAGGAGCGGGCGGGCGCCAGGAGCGCGGAGCCGCGTCCGGCCGGGAGCGCTGCCCGCGGGGAGCACGGGACGGGCACCGCGACCTGCCCCGGCAGTGTCACACAGCGGCGGGAGTGACCCCTGCCCCCGGCAGCACAGGCCCGGCGCGTCCTGCGCTACACCAGTGTTGAGGTGGTAAAGAAAGGTTTATGCTTAATGCATAATCTGTTAAACCCCAAAGGTTTCCTTCAGTGACATCACCTCTCCAGAGTGGTCCTGGTGCAGAGGAGCCCTCTTGGTTTCAGTGCCAGAAGATGACTGTGCAAAGCTGCTTGCAGATGAAAATGAAGCAAGTAATTGGGTCAAAATGATAATCATCATAAATGTATGGAAGGTGCTTGAGCTTCTTTTTGCAGCTTCCATTTTGCTGTGTGCCGTGGGCCACCCTGAGTGAGAGGGTTGCTGAGAGCCCCTTCTAGAGGAGTCCGGGTGCCAGAGTTGGTTGTGGTGGTGGTTCAGGAGTTGGCACTTTTCCCACGGTGCTGTTTCAGCATTTGTACTTTCAGGCACTGATGCAGCAGGAATTCTTGACCTTTCCTTGGCACTGCATGATTATATGAAGAATATTTCAGGTTTCAGTGTTAGCACTTTGGGGGGTCCATTATTACTGACAAATTTAGGTAAAAATGAAATACCGGAGCATTTCTTGCAGGCCTGCCTAAAAGTCTGTGTGCCAAATGATGTGCAGGTTTGCAATTTACGTTCTTACAGTTACATTTAAGTCCTTGGTAATCAAATAAAATTAAATCTCTAATACTTAAATGCCCTTCTAAACTCAGAGTTAGATGCAGGATTCAGTTGCTTCATCACTGATTTTTACAGTTCTTTAGCCACAACATTTTTCCTCATTGGTTCTAAATCGATGGTGTTATTGGCAGCTAATGAGCAGTTTCATGGATTGGTCCTTGCATTGGAGGAGAAATGAGAAGGTTTTTATCTCTTGCCCTCCTGTGAGCTAATAACTCACACTAGACTTTGATTTGCACCTTAAAGGAAAGTCTCTCTTAAAAGAAAACAGTTCTACCGAAAGAAGTTTGAACTTACTAACCATGTTTGCTGTCTCTTAATGTTTGATTCCATTCTGTAACTCTTGTGGTATCATAAATATATGTAGACGAGAAATGCGGAAATTAACAGCACTCTATATATGTATATGTATCAGACACAGGATTGTGTCTGCATGCCTTCATTCTGATTCAGAGGATTTCTTCCAGTTGCATGAGTATTATAAGTTGTGCTGGGGGACACGCTTCCTATTTATAGACGTGCCAGTCTCACTTTCCAGTAAAGGATCTGTAGTCATGCTTTGTCTTTACAGGACTAAGAAAAAAATGTAGTTTCTGTAATACAACATTTTCCCTGAGTAGTGGCAGGTGGATTCACAAAGAGATTTTGTGTATAATTGCATAAGCAGCGTTCAATGAGGGACCAGAGACCAGGTCCTTCAGGCTAAGTTTCTCTGTCCCTCCTTAGCCCAGGGAATCTTAATTTCTCTTCTCAAAAGTGAAATAACTTTCTCAGAAGAGAGAGAACAAGCCTAGCAGATACTTGGCATGCAGGCTGTCAGGAAGGGAAGGGTGTTTCCTGGTTCTCTCAGGGGTGTGAGGCAGGAGGATTTGGACCCAAGTGTCCTACCTTTTGGGTGTTAGCACATGTCCTCACATATCTTGGGCATCCTCTCATCATCAGCTCTGTGCTGAGTGCAAACTGCAGTTGTTCCATGTCCTGCAGAGCTGTCAGGTGTTGGGCCACCCAGGAGACATGAGCGGGGAGAGCAAAAATGGAACTGACAAATCTCATTGTGTGTATTTCTGGGAAGCACTGGGTGCCTGATCACAGAAAACACTGTGATATCAGTCAGATATCACATACTCGGGGCTTTGCTCACAGCCCAGCCTGTGGTTAAGGTACTGGCTCTTTTGCTGTGAAGGTGTTTTGCGTTTCTACAAAATTATTTCAGATAGGAATCTGAAATACTAAGTCATAAATTTTCAAATGCGTATGTATGGTACAAAGACCCTGGGTCTTTATGCTGCTGCATAAAGAAATGGAAAATGCCAGCTCAGTACTGGGAGGGGCACTTCTTTGGTAGCGGAGAGTCTGTAAGTGAAAAATACGGAATCATATTTCTAGGTGAAATGGCAGAAACAATGTAAGCCTGAATGGATGTTAATAACACCCATATCCAGAATATCCAGTCTTTCTGAAAGGTTTCTTAGATAACTGTGTGTACGTTAATGTGATATTTGAGAAGCCTGTACGTCAGCTGAAATATACTGAGCTGCCTAAATTGTGTGCTGGCTTGAGTATTTGAAAAAAATGCCGTTGTCCTAAATGTAACGTGGATGCTGGGTTCATCCTTTCCCAGCTGCTCCATTCCCAGCTGATCCTGGGTGATGCTTCTTTCTCTCTGTCTTCCTCCATAGGAGGTCCAGCAAAGAATCAAGCTGTTCTCAAGAAGTAGGGACAGTGAGGGACAGTTCCTGAACACAGATATTGTTTCTTTGCCTGATCATCTTTGTTGCTAAAACTTTCCTTGGTCAGTTTGTGAGAGGTCTTATTTTTCTATGTCTATCTTGACCAGTACTGGCTGATTAACAGTGTCTTAACATTGTTGCAGTGGCATCCCAAATAATTTGTAAATCCTTTTGTTTGATTTCGGCAGGGAAAACCATTGTTGCATTAGCTGAGAGATCATTTTTTATTCAGAGGTCTGAACCAGGCACGGCTCTGACTCCAGCATTGGATTGAACATAATGAACTTTTGTTCCAGAGTATCCAGTCCTCAGTTAATATCAGAGTCTTATTTTCATTGGAGTTGGTGTAGTTACGAAGAAAAATCTGCTGTTCTGCTGGTTTCGGAGGACTCCAGGAAAGGCTGAGGAGTGCGTCCTGGAGCTCTCATTTAGCAGTACAGTCTGAAGAGTGGCAGGTCAGGAGACAAGGCTGCAGCTTGTCAGGGAGATGAAATCAAAATCAGGGTATTCCCAGACTGGAGTATCCGAGACAGTGACGCTGCAGGGCCAGTTGTGGCTGGAAAGCAGCTGCTACCTGTGTTACTGTTACACAGTGTGTAAAAGATACACTTTATGCAAGTGCAAAAGGCTGTCTTTCCCTCCCCAGGGCGCTTCAGAGCCTTCTTAATAACTGCAGCTTCCACAGAAGTTACAGCAGTTTACCTATTTTTGAGACATTTGCTCATCTCTATAATTTTGTGGCCTTCGGTCAAGGTTGTTGAGTATTAGGGACTTGTTCATGCAAACACATACATGCCTTCAAAATACAGACTAAACAGATTATCACTGAGAGGAACCAAGTTAACTTGAACAATACTCTAGGCTGCATGTGCTATGTGACACAGGTGAAATGATTCATATGACATTTCTGTTTCCTTTCAGGTTGTGCCAAGGAATAAGCCAAGAAAAAGCTTTGTTTTATCCTAGCATGGCAAATGAAGAAGATGATCCAATTATACAAGAGGTAAAAGTGCATTGTGGCAGCAGTGGTTGTACATGAGAATTTTTTATTATTTTTATTACTACAATTCCCAGCGTTCTTACATTGCTGAAGCAATGTGTCATCAACATCAGTGGTTATCTTGCAACCAATGGCTTGCTCTCTACGAAGAATTCTGTTGTGTGGGCCAAGTATATGGCTCATAGTATCTGTTTTGTCAGAACAGTCTTGTCCATGTTGGCAGATGTAGCTCAGGTTTTTCACTCTTTGTAATCTGCCCAAGGCAGAAGAGGAACCCAGGCGGGGAATTTGCTTCTACCATTGTCTGCTTCCAGTGACTCTATTGCAGGTCTCTGGGAGCTGAAAAAATTGGAATGACTTTGATGAGTTAACATCTGTTAAACATGAAGCTACAGTGTTCATGGCTTCTGCTGAAGTAAGGAGTTGTGTTTTGAGTCTGGACTTCTTTAAAGGACTGCTGTGTCCCAAGAAGTAGCCACAGTGTCTTGTCACTTGATATCTTAGTTTACACACCAGAAGTACAAGGAAGGGCAGCTCCATAAGAAGGAGAAAAGCCATGAGAAAAGGAGTGGCAGTTGTTGGGAGTGTATCTAAAATAGCAGCTTCCATATGTCTTATTCATGAAACATCTGTGCATTTTCAGTTCTGATGGCCAAATGCAAGTATTGAACCAGACTGAGGATGTGGGTGTCTCTTGTCTAATTTAGAAAGATTTTATGCCAAGATACCAGTAACAAACTTACCTTTCAGTTGTGCTGCCGAAGTGAAAACTTCCTCCTCTTTCTATAATTGTGACAACAGATTTGCTTCAGTCTCTTGGAGGAAAAAAATTCCTCTTTCTCAGTTGTTTGCCAAGTTTCCTTAGAGAGGAAAAACACAGCTAGAGCCACTGTCTGCTGCCTCTTTGTAGTGGGGGTTTTAGGTTTGGTTTTTAAAAAGGCCATCTGCAGAATTTCATGTCAAAGTCAGCAGAGGGGAAACTTTTGACAGGAGAGTCACGAATCTGTTTGATGTTAGAGTTTGTAATGAAAAGCTAATGTTGTCACTATTTGAGCTCTAAGGGTTATACTTTTATTACAGTTGGCATCTGATGAAAGTTGTTTGTTTTGGTTTTTAGATTGATGTGTTCCTGGCCAGAAGTCTACTGGAGAAGCTCTATCTGTTTCAGGTATTTCAGTTAACTTTTATGCAGTGATAGTTTGTTTAAAATAAATGCAAAGAGCATAACTTAATGCTTCAGTCGGCCAAGGTCTTGGAAATAGAGAACCTCTTTGAGTCTCAGTTTGGAGTCAGGAGTGCGGGCTGGTTGGTGATGGGGCCTGTAGGTGTGCTGGATGCTGCTGTGGCTGGGAGATTTCACTGGGATACCATGCTGTCCTCTCAGCATTCCCAGAGGGCTCAGAAGAGAGACCTTTGTGGCTAAACCTGGCTCTGCTCTCCTGATCAGCAACATGTGGCCTGTACTCTCTAAGCTAACATTAACTTGTATAAACACACAGATATTTTACTTATAATAACTCTACAGAGAGTTAATGCTGAGGGACAAGCTTTTATTTTTCTGCTGGACTAATGTGTGGGACTATTTTCCTGTGTTACAGGTTATTGTGGTGTGTGAGGGGCAGGAAGGGGGTTGTGAAGTGATAAAAGCAGAGGTCTGGGAGGAGAACAACAGACTTTCTAGGTCATGCTCCCAAATCCCCTGATGACTCACAAATCAGTCGATTAATTTCTTTTCTTGGTGTCATGTCTCTGAGATCTGGCAAGTGGATCTGTATGTGAGGGGACAGGGGAAATTGAGTTGATTTCTGTGAAGTTCTTTGATCTTTAAGAGAAGAGGGGTGTATGAAATGATCTGTTTTCCAGTATCCCATTCGCCCAGCTTCCATGACCTACGATGATGTTACACATTTATCAGCGAAGATAAAACCAAAGCAGCAAAAGGTTGGTCATCATTCGAGTCCAGTCCGTAAAAGTTTTTTATGATGTGCAGAATGTACTTAAGAAAAGCACATTGTGCTGTTGAGCTGTTCTAACCATGAAGCTACTTGCACGACCAGATCTCTATGCTTGAAGGTATGAAGAGTCTTTTATTGTGTCTGTAAGGTAGAGTTTAGAGTAAAAGTAGTTTATAAATCATGGTGGGAAAGCCACCATTTTAATAGAAAACAGAATCACTCAGGGAATTGTAGTTACTAGTGCTAATTCAGTCTGTGGATGCTTGTGTGAATTCAGCTTGATTGAAAAGGTCTTTATAGCATTCAGACAAGGGTTGAAGAAGGATTGAGCTTTGGAGCCGTGCTCTGTCTTTCAGTGTCAGTGCAGGTCTTGATTTCTGTCTTGCCTGGCGGTGAATCATCAGGAGTCCTTTTGAAATAACTGGGGCAGCACGGGTAAAATACAGCCAAAGCCACAGTCGTTGCACTTGCCTGCAAATGTATCCCAGAACTCTGGCTATTATTTTACAATGCCTTATTTTAAAACGGCAGCGGTAGATGTCTGTGTTACTAGAATTTGGTTCTGGGAAATGGTTAAGGGGAAGTGCTTTGGTGAACTTTGGAGTTAGGATGCATGTCATGTTCATGAAGTCTTTTATTAAATTCAGCAAACATTTGCACTATAAGCCATGTGCAAGACCTTTGTAAATATGCTGTTTCATCCTGGGACTTGAAACTAGTTCAGCTTATGAATAACATAAAGGGAAAGAAAATATAAGGTGGTAGCTGTGATACACAAATTTATAAGGGCTTTGACACACCCTGAAGAAGAATATGTACTGTATTGTCATAGTATATAAATAGAAATATTATGCAGAAGAATGCTTATTTTTGGACATTTGTCTGAAATTTAAAGTTGAAGTGGGGGGGAATAGTTCTCCTTGTAACTAAAGGCGTGGAGCTTGTTACAGTGCTCCGACAAGTGAAAGTCAGCAGTAACTGAAGTCAGTGCTAAGTGCTGCAGTCTCGAATTAGCAGAATTGAGGCCTTTGCCTCTGAAGAGGACAGAGTTACTTTGTATTCTTGGCAGCCGAACTAGAAGGAAATCCATTTTGTGAGATATTCTGAATGGTTCCTCGGTGATGGGGAGGCTCGAAGGAGGTTGCGTGTGCACCTGATCTGTACTGATAAGTAAATTAGACTGCTAATGTAGTGGAAGGTATCCAGCAAAGTGAATGTGTATTTCAGATCTCTCTAAAGAACTCTGCTTTTTCTGATCCCATTCATTTATGTGGGAGTTTATGTGTCTCCAGCTTGTTGTTTAAATGACGTCATTGTACCAAACCCATCTATGTGCTGCTCAACTCTGTGTGTGAGATTTGCCCTGTGGATTTGAATGATGCTGCTTATGTACTTAAATTTCCTGTAAACCTGTGCAAATGTTAGAAAGTGTGGGGTTGGGTTTTAATTGATATGTTTGGGGTTGTGCCATGGTGATTAGCAGTCTTTCCTCTGATATTCTTTAGGTTGAACTCGAAATGGCCATTGATACTTTGAATCCTAACTACTGTCGCAGCAAGGGAGAACAGATCGCTCTCAACGTGGATGGCACATGTACAGATGAAACAAGCACCTATTCCTCGTAGGTGTCCTCTTTGCCTTCCTTTCCTTTTTGGGGTGAGCAGAGATGTAAGTCCACCAGTGGCTGTACAGTTACAGGGGCTGCTTTGGACACTGTTCTGTAGCAAGTATTCTCGGGAGTAACCTACATTTTTTGGGGTGCGTCATGAATTCGGATTTGCAGACAGAAGTGATGGATATTTATCTGCTGCGGTTGTTGAGAGTCCCATTTTGAGAACTGGTGCTTTCAG
Organism: Cnemophilus loriae; assembly: GCA_013397755.1. Classification (NCBI taxonomy): domain Eukaryota; kingdom Metazoa; phylum Chordata; class Aves; order Passeriformes; family Corvidae; genus Cnemophilus; species Cnemophilus loriae. The sequence goes on along the minus strand of VZTF01004912.1, from coordinate 3,619,067 downwards.
ACCTTCGGCACCTGCATGCCACATTGCCTATGGAATGCCATCTCACTGCACTCCTCTGTCTGCAGGAAGCTGATGGACAAGCAAACTTTCTGCTCTTCCCAAGCTGCCAGTAATGTTTCCCGCTATGCAGCTGCTGTTTATAAGAAAGGTAAGTTTCTTTTGCTTAACCCTCACGTCAGTGAAACATACTCATTTCAGTGTTAAGATGAGACCTATTTAACCTATTTTTTTGGCTTAGGTTTTAATTGACAGATGGGTCTTTAAAGAAAGGAAAATTTTCCCTTATTAATGTCCCAAGAGTCCATGAGTAGGTCTAGCAAAATTGTAAATATCATATAAGAACACCCTGGGTTTGTAGATGCCTCCAGAATCTTAACAGTTCGTGGTGGCCTGAAATAATACACATTTGTAGCATGAATTTTACCATTATTATTTATATTGCTTTCTTAATCTAATTTTGTCTGTCTCATTTTCCTGTTCAGCACTTTTTCTCCCTCTCATAACTGCCCAGGCCATCACAGAGTTTTGGTCTGGTAGTCGTTTGAGATGACAATATGTAGATTGTTTTCAGTGATGACTATTTTACCAGGAGTCTTCTGGACTGTGGGTCAGGCCTGAGCCAGAATGTGGCTCTCTACAAGATCTGGTTTCAACACAAAGGCAAAATAACAGAAACAGGTCTTGATCTTTCATATTCCCTTGAAATCCTGAGCACTGGATGAATTTTTCGCTTCAACCCCTTTTTACATTTTGCTGTATTAAATATTTATGCTCAATTGAAGCTGTAGCTTTACGGAGACATGGAGATAATGAAAAGTTGTGTCCTTGTGCAGTGGAAAAAATCAATTTTAACCAACATTAATTCTCTTTTTCAGGTGAACTTCACTTGACTCCACTACATGGAATTCTTCAGCTGAGGCCAAGCTTCACCTACTTGGACAAGGCTGATGCAAAACACAGAGAAAGAGAAGCTGCTAATGAAGGTAAGTTCTCCACAGCTGTGTTTTCTTTGGGGAGGTGAGATACAAGTTCTCTCTATAATGTGACTGATAAGAGTCATTCTGTTCTGCAGGTGTTTATTCTAACAACACGGTCATTATTAGGCTGTTTCTCAGATTGTTTCACTGATTTTGGTGTTTTTACCTAAATGCTTTTTACGGGCACAGTGTGGGGGATTGGCAGAGGGATGGGAGGTGCTGAGTAGTGACAAAGGATAGTGGTGGGGACTGTGTCACCACTGCCACTGGAAAGGTCGTGGCAACAGGGTGTCCTGTCACAGGAGCAGTGTGGTGCTGTCATACATGGCAGAGTTTGGCAGGCTGCGATTGAACCCGTGGACAGGGAGTTCTCAGTGTGCCTTCTTCCTGCATGGGCCTGCAGACTGGCTTTGGCTCTTTCACTGCAGTGGTGTGTTTATTTTTATGTTTTCTGGCAGGTGGTGATTCATCCCAGGATGAAGCTGAAGATGATGTTAAGCAAATAACTGTATGTCCACATTTTCCTTTTTATGCTGGTTCAGGCAACAGTTCACAAGAAAGCTTGACAATTCAGAGCCAAATGAAAGGACAGCAAACATCAGCTAGTCCTGCTGACCCTGGGCTTGGGAGGGGGAGGCCAGGTGGACTCGCCCTTGTTGCACAGGCATAAAGATGGCACTGAGAGCAAGGGGGGTGATTCACTGGAGCTAGGGCCTCTAGCTTGTTACTGATATACCAAATCAATAATGCAGATGGGTTTTTCCCAAGGGTTTTAGGACTGTATTGAATGATGCCCAAATCTTCTAGGTCCGATTCTCCCGCCCTGAGACCGAACAAGCTCGGCAGCGACGTGTTCAGTCCTATGAGTTCCTGCAGAAGAGACAAGCAGAAGAGCACTGGGTTCACCTACATTATTATGGCTTGAAGGTAGGTGTGTGCTGGCTGCTGAGGAGGCTGCCTGGGCCTGAAGGCTCAGCCAAGTCCAGAACTGTTTTTAAATCCGGGCCCATGGGAATCAGGGAGGAGGAGGTGGTCTGTAGGCTGGAACAGACCCTGCAGTGCTCTGTATCTCCTCTGCTGGATAATGCTTCGGGGTCTCCACACTTTAAAACTGAGAGCTGGGCAAATATAAAGGGGGCCTGAGTGTAAGAATCACTCAGGTCTTGGATTATGAACTGGACTTCGTGAAAGACTTGGGAAACCCATTCAGTCAGGTGTGAGAAATCCTGTTTGGCTGACTTGTGCATGTCTGTCAGGAGGTTTCAGAGGCTTAGCAAGGGAAATGTTCCCACATCACATGAGCATCATACAAGGAAGTGAAAGCAGAGCATCAGCGAGGTGGAACACTTGAGTGGTGCAATAATGACAGGGTGATAATAGTTTGGAATGAGAAATCCGGCTCTCTGGCATTTTGTTTATTTTCAATATGTGATAATGACTCTTGTTTTTTCCCTATCTCCAGGATAGTCGTTCTGAACACGAGCGCCAGTATTTATTTAGTCAAGGTCATGGCCTTGCTGAAAACACAGAATTAATTAAATCTCCCAGGTAATGGTTTGGTGGTTTCCTACAGAAATGGCATTAATTAGTTGGGATTGTTTTCAGAGTAGTAAGCAGATACATTCTTTAAAAATCTGCTCTTTGAAAATCCTATTCATGAGAAAAGTTGAATTGTTTACAAAAATACAGAAACAAACTAACTTTCATCTTATTGAGGTTGCTTTCTTTGTTTCCCTATACTCTTGAGATTAAAACCTCTTGTTTTCACTCAGGGTTGTAGCTTCTTGTTCTTTATCACAACCCTACATTATTTGGACTGTGAATACTGCAAAGGAAAATTAAAACAAAAGCTTCTTATGGTTAATATAAATTAATACTATAAAACTAATAACTTCCATTGTTAGCAAATCTTATAAAACTTCCCTTTGTGATTTGTGGGGATAACTGAAACTACTTGGAAGGTGTTCGTGTCTGTTTCTTGGTGACTGCAGCTCTACAGGAGCCTTCCACAGTGCAGTCAGTGCATCCCTGTCATCTGAGACAGCCACGGCCCAAGTAATAGTGAAGTGGCAGAGTCTGGCTCTGGTTAATGGTGTGGGCATGTTTTTCTTAACATTTAACATAGATGGATCAGTGATAGGTGTTCTGAAGAGTCTTTTGGATCTGATTCTTTCTCACAGACACTGGTAATTGCATGAGTGGGACAGAAATTTTGCTTGTTGCTGGCCTGATTCTCTCTGTCTGTGGGGTTTCACATGACTCCACTGACTGCTGTCAGAGCACTTGTTTTTAATACATTTCCTCATGCAGGATGTGTTTGGACATCTCTGCTGTACAAAAGAGCTGGGATTCTGACTCATTTACTTCATACCTTCTCTTTGGGCAGATGAATGTCAGTAGCTTTTACTAGTTCTGAGGAGATGGGAGTGGAAGAGAGAGCTCTTTTCAGGCTGATGTTTGTTTTGTAGATTCACTCAAGCAGGTTTACTCTAAGTGAGAAACTACTGTACTTAAACCTGGCAAGTCCCAAGACAAGCATTTTAAAGAATGTGTTTCCTTTTCTTCTAGTGAATATTTAATGATGCTGATGCCTCCAAGTGTAGAGGAAGAGAAGTAAGTGTTTGTACATAATGTTCAAAGTCCACATTGGCTGGATGCTCTTTTTCATGGGCTGCAAATCTGTTTGTTTATCTGCAGTGACAAACCAATGGCTCCAAGCAATGTGCTTTCTATGGCCCAGCTGAGAACTTTACCCCTTGCTGATCAGATCAAGATCCTGATGAAGAACGGTCTGTAGCTTTTGTAATACATTTGCACTTCGCTTTGTGACTTCTAGTTGCCTCAGATAAGGTGCCTTCCCCCGTATTACCAGTTCTGTCACCCCACCAGACAGACTGTCTGGCTCTCTTTCTCTGAAGAATCTAAATCCCAAGCGTTTCCTTAAAAAGAGCGGTGACAGCTGATCTGACTGCTGATACATTTGCAGTCAATTTACTCTTAGAAAAATTTCTAATTTGATGACAGCTTTCTGGATGAACTTATTTCAGCAGGTGTGTGCTGGAGTGTGGGGTCTGAGCATGTACAGCCTGCACTTCGGCATTTTCTGGGAAGTTTTTAACAATACACACTTCATGAGTGTCACCTAGGAATTTTATTTTGTCTCTTCATTTGCTCTGATGAGAGCAAATCCTGAGGATTTTGCCTCAGGAGTGTCCTGCCTTGTTAGGTATCTGTGCCTACAGATATTGCCAAACGCACAGATTTATTTTTTAAAATTATTAATTTATTAATACATTAATTTATGAGCAGTTCAGCCAGTCAACTCTGATGCAACACTAGCAGATACTTTCAGAACGGATGATGCCTACAGCACAGGGCGGGGACTGAGTAAAAGTTAGCCTTTATTTCTTTTCCCAAGGTACATCTTTGCCCGTGCCCACCCCGAATCCCCGCTCCTGGGTGTGTAGGGGGGGTGTGTGTGACGCTGTGTTTGCCTTGCAGTGAAGGTGATGCCGTTCGCCAACCTGATGAGTCTGCTGGGCTCGGGCACCGACCCCACGGCGGTGCTGCGCTGCGTGCAGCAGGTGGCGCTGCTGGTGCAGGGAAACTGGGTGGTGAAGAGGTACGGCCCGGCTTTGTCCCCGGCACCGCGCCGGCACCGCGGGCTCCGCGCGCCCATCCTCGCGGCCCAAAACACCCGCGCTCCCACCTGGCAGCTCTGCAAACCTTTGGTTTCGTGTTGGCTGCGTCTAAGTGCAGTCAGCTGTTCCATATCCAAAGGGTTGCTGTGAAAGGATAACGCCGTAGTACCGGCCCCAAGTGGGGTTGTGGCTGAGCAGTGATGTAATCTGTGTTTGCATCTGAGTTATGACAGGTTTTTGGTGTTGTCTGCAGTCACGTTCTTTTGTGAGAGAGCTGTTCTGAATTCTTCCAGAGATTAGCATCAAATAGGAACACAGAGAATTACACCAATGTCAGCTCTAGTATTTCTTAGCAAAATTCAGTCCTCTAAGGATCTCTGTGCAGTCCCCTTTCTGTTGATCAGTGCATGCTGCTCTTGTCAGCTGAAAACTACCCTCTAGAAGGCATTACTCGCTTAATAAATCAAGCGTGGGGGTACTGAGTGCACCACATGGACTGGAGTCTGTATCATCTTCCTGTTTAATAGGATGAGCATCCTATTGGGAATTGAAGTCTAAAATGCAGTATGATTTTTTTTACATGGGTGGAGCCCTGCATGCAGAGAATTACAATCTCTGGAATAGCTGTGTTAAGATGAATGGCATCAGCTACCAGTCCAAGTGTGCCAGCAGGATGTTTCAGCTATTGTGTTACAGGCCTGTCTTAGCAATGTGACCAGCTTTTACAGCAGCCCTGCTGTCCCTCCGGCTGTTACAGGAGGAAGCTGGAAGCAAGTTAAATGACAGTATATTAGCATTCAGATTGTTCTTAGGTTATAACTGATTCTTTGCTACCAGTCTGAGGAGGATGTGTGGATCTGTAGTGGACGTAGTGTTTGGGCACAGAGCAGCACACATCAGAGCTTTAAACAGAGTGGGGACCCATTTCTTTGGCCTGGGTAGGATCAAGATCATGAACCTGAGTTGCTGTGGGGCTTTGGAGAGCCTGGTAACACACGTCATCAACTGGCCCTGCAAGCAGACAAGGACACAGAGTAATGTTGGTCTTGAGGCTGTTGGTTCGAGTATGACATTTGTAATATTGTTCTGTTAAACCCTTGATTGCTGGGAAGGAAATAAAAAACCCTCTTGCCCATACATCAGCATTTTGGCTAAATGCTGCCTTCAAGGCTGCATACCAGGTTAGGCTAGGCACTTCTTAGGATTATTCTGGTCTTGTTTACACAGATCCAAGGGAGGGTAGACTTTGCAAGAACAAAGCAGAGCTTATAGCTGTGTTGCACACACCTGCTTGCCACAAGGCTGTGCTTTGCTGGTGTAAGCCTTTCTGCACTAGTGTAATTGCAGTGGTGTAATTACACCAATATTAATGCTTTTCATGAAAGCCACCCTTTGGATAAGGGTATAATTTAACTGCAGAACAGGGAGGGCATGTTTGTTATGTTAATCTTCACTAATGCTGTTTTTCTGGAGTACCTAGTAACTAATTTCTCTTCCTTTTTAATTAACAGTGATGTCCTCTACCCGAAAGATACTTCTAGTCCCCATAGTGGAGTTCCTGCAGAAGTGCTCTGCAGAGGGAGAGATTTTGTTGTAAGTATAAAAGTGTTTGTTGCTTTTAAAGGAAAACACAGGTGAAGCTAGCCTGGGAGGCCACAGCATTGCAAAACTCTTCTGTTCTAGTGCAGTGAGGTGTTTCCTCCAAGGAAGTTGTTCGTGCTTTAATCCTGAAGGTGTTGTTACAAGTCTGCTGTGGGAGTGTTGGTGTAGGCTGACATTGTGCCTGGCTGGCAGGTTCAGATCACCTGTCATTAGCAGCATTCATCCCCTTCTAACACATGCTGTAGAGCCACTATCACATTGCCCCCACAGTGTGGGGCTTGCAGAACAGCCAGGACTGGATAATAAAGTGCTTGTTTCTCCAGCTCTGTTTCTGTGGGCTCAGGACTGAGGGCTCAGGAGGGCAGTGTGGGTAAGCCTTGTGCTCCCTGAGCATGCACTGTTGATCTTTAAAAAGGACTTTATTCCCTAGGGCTGCTAATCAGTGAAAGGACTTTGTTCCCAGGCACCTTTTGTGAGCAGTGGCTGCACATGGAAGTTGAAATGAATACGGGTCTTGTAAACACACACATAACCACAGCAAAAAGGAACAACCTCTGCATTGTGTTTATTTTCACTAACCATGGAAAGAATTAAGTTCCTAAGTGGTTCCTAAGTTCATAATCAGTTTATGGCTTCCGCCCCACCAGAGCAAATCTGATGGGTGCACAGCTCTCATTTATTTCAGTTAGACCTGACTGTTTCTGCAGAGTCTGTTCATGAGGTTTAGCTCTGAGCAGGAGAATGCTGTGCAAGAGACTTTAAGGGTATTACAGCACTACTGTAAGATCAAACTGATGGTGATTGAAACTGACTTTTCATTGTCTCTTGATGTCTGCCCAAGACAGTGCCATATGGAGACCTGGATTCAGGTGTGCCCCAGTGACATAAGTGTTTAGGACACAGCAGATTAAGTGACACGTCGTGCATAAAGTTCAGGGACCAGAATTGTTATGCTCAGTTAAGTAAGGGATACTGTTTTAACATTTAGGATGAAAAGATACATTATTTTTATTTGAATTATGTCAAAAATACCTTCCATGAGAAACGGATCTGTGTTGATTTTAAGGGCAAATAATTTGCTGATTAGTTCTACAACAGGGAAGAAGAGTTAAAATGTTAGAAAGGATCGATATTTCTGGCTTTCAGACAAAGAGAAATGTCTGGTTTTAAGACTAAGAAATAGTATGTAATGCTGCATTGCATCTGTGGAGAAAACGTGTTCTAGCTTAAAAAGTGAACTTTATTTTTCTGACTATATTTGTGTAAAGTAATTAATAAGTTAAAAAAAAATTTATGGACTTCTTGGGCTTTAAAACAGAAATGCCCTGTGCCCTAAAGTGAATGGGGTGGGTTTGTGTGTTTGTGGGCAGAGAGAAGCTGAATGGGAGAAAAGGATGCATGGATGATGTCGTAGGGCAGGAAGAAATTGTCAGTAATGAGATTTTGGACTCTTAATGACATTATTTATACGCACAGACTAAAAGAGGCTGTAGCCTATTTAAATGGAAACAGGAAGAAATGAGAGGTTGTGTTCAGGCAGTGTTCTGCCCAAGTCCTGTCAGCCTGCCCTGAGCAGCTGCCTCCCAGGATTTGGACCTCAGGAGCTGCTGTGCAGAGCACCCGGCTGTCCCCTACCTGGGGACAAGTGTGTGAGTGACAGGACATCTTGGCATAACTATAAGTGCCTGTGATGGGGATGGAAGAAGGGAACAGACGCTTTGCAGGGGCTCTGTGCTGCTGGAGGGCAACAGTCATCAGCCTCCACAGGCCCCTGTGTGAGAGTGCATGGAGAGTGTCTCTAGGCTGATGATGAGGTATGTGATAAGCTGAGCCTCAGGTGGGGTCCCAGCATCACTGCCGTGGTTTTGTTGTTGTTTTTTTGTTGTTGTTGTTTTGAAGCTAAAAGGAGTTTAAGTTCAAGAGATTCCTCATAGCTTTTGTAGTCATAGGTTTGCCAAGGCACACCATGGACTCTCAAAGCTTTTGGTACTGTGTTCATGGCCATTTGAGGACAGAAGGAGCCAGAAAATGTTTTTCTTCTACTTGGCTGAGAATCACTTACTTCTACATTCTTGAAAGGAATGGGGGTTCTATTTTTGTGGTAACATCATTGAACAGGGTCATTGCTACAACTTCAGAAAAGCCACTGCTACCTGCAGTTATTAGGTTTTCCTCTTTTGTTCCTTTCCTAGATGTGGAAGTTCACGCAGGACCGCTGGGTTGTGAGAAAGGAAGTAGCAGCAGTTACAAAAGTGAGTGGATTCCTTTTCTTCCTAAATCAGAAGGTGGTGATAAGTTGGCTAAATGCTGCTGGGCATTGTGTGGGTGTAGACAGTGGATGCTGCTGCAAGCCTTTCCTCTCACAGTGCCTGCTTTGCTCTCCATTTGGAACAGGTATAGATAATACTCTTTCTAGAGGAAAACATTCTGAGCAGCTCCCACCATTTCCACTACTCCAAGACTGACCTTGTAGCTGAGCTGCTGGAATGCATAGTGACCTCCCACGTGTTTCAGTGGAAAGCTGGGCACAGTTTGAATTGAGCTGACTGAAGTTGCTTAGGCAGCCCCCAGCGGCTGCTCTGCTTTGGGTGTGTTAAGAGCTACTCTTCTGTTGGCATTTGCCAGTTGCAATATTGAGTAAAATCTTTAAAGCAACTCAGGCACCTGAACATTCTGTTAAAAGTGGCAAATGAATGAGAAACATTAAAGAGGACAAAACCCAAATTCTTTAAAATGCACTAAAATGATAAAACATGAGTCAGTTTATGCACAGACCACCTATTTTTGGAATGTAAGAACCAGTGCTGCGTAGAAGCTGGGCATGTGTAGGTGCAGCATGTCTGGCCTGCAGCTCTAAAATGAGATTAACATTGTAGAATATGCTTCTCTTCCCCATAGAGCCTTTTCATCTCAGTTTGGAAACTCCCTTTTCTTCACAAAACATGCCATGAGCTATTTGACTCTGGGGTGATTAATCACCACTGCTCTCTGAAGTCCTGGGCTTTTAACAGTGTGTGAAAGTGCTGGTGCTGCAGAGCAGGATGAGTATCTCTGACTTAGCTGGGTGTGTGCCCACGGAAGTGCCCCATATGCACCAGTCCAGCCCAGCTCTCCTGTCTCGTGGCACAATGCTCACTGCTGCATCTGTCCCATGTAAACTGACTTCCATGGTATTTATGCTTTTTCTTTTTCTTTTAGCTTTGCCCAGAAGATGTGAAAGACTTCCTAGAGCACATGTCTGTGGCAAGAATAAACAAAGGTTGGGAGTTCATGCTCCCTTACGATGAAGATTTTGTTAAGAAGCATCCAGATATAGTTCAGAGGCAGCAGATGCTGTGGATGGGCATTCAGGCCAAGTAAATAGTTTACTGTATTTTGGGGAATAAACTAAAAGCAAAGAACTGTTTAGTACAAAGGTTCTGTAGACACTGATGGATAATCTGATCTGTATTGCCTCCAAGTTTCTCCCTCACAGTCCCCAGGCAGTGGTGTGGTGGGGGGTGTTACTGCATCACTCAAGTCATTCCTGGTCCTTGGCTCCCTGGAGAGATGGAATGTTCTAGCTAATGGCTAAAGCTGACATAGCTGCACGAAGGCATAACAACTGAAACTGAACATTGTGTCTTTGTCTTTCAGGTTAGAAAAGGTCTATAATCTCTTAAAGGAGCACTTGACACCAAAGAAACAAGAGGCACAATCAGGTAAATGGAATTGTGCTTGGATCACGTTAAAGCACTTGCATGTATTCATTCACCCATCCATATTCCTGAGTGATGTTTTGGAGTTCCTCTCTGGTTTTGAATATGGTGGAGACTGGTCTTGGTTAATGTCTTTTCTTTCTTACTATTTCCTGGGGGATATTTGAGACAGATCTTGGTCTGTACTAATGTTGCTGATGTTGGGGTGACACCAGCTCCTGTGGCATCCTTGTAGCAGAGCCGGGAGGAGTCTGTGGCCCTGGGGACTCACTGTTTGACACTGTAAAATCAGCTGGTTCTCTTACCCACTTGCTCATTTAAGGCAGCTTGTGGGGTGTAAGCAGCTCCTGAAGGGAGGACAGACAGGGCCAGTGCACAAGTAATTCTCACCTCTCAATTTAATGTTAATGCAACTTAATGTGAATGAGGTGATTTTTTACTTCCCTGATTTGCACTGGCCTCTCTGGTGTGGTTGAGGGCCAAGCAATTACTGGATAATGTAATGGCAGGAGGCTGTAAAGGAGGTGTGTTGCTGTCTCTTTTTGACATCCTTCTCCACTGTGGATGCCAGTGAGATTATTAAAATAGCTCCTCCAAAATCCTAAAAGATTGTGAAAACTTGAGATTCCAGAGTTTTAACTGGACATTTGCCAGACACTGGAGCAATTGAGAAGTGTAAGCAGAACTGACAGAGGAGCATATGAATCCATTTCAATACCCTGTGTCTGATCTGCTCGGAAGGATTAGGTGTTGGGTCATTTGGAGAGGATCAGTGAGCCTAACAGCAGAGAAGATAACAGCATGCCTTTGCCTTAAACACTGCACTCCTTGCTTTGCCAAGGACTGGATTCCTCTGCTGCCAACACGCCACTTCCTTTCACCTTTGGATGGCTGGTTGTGGAGAGGGGAAGAAATGCAGGATTACATGGGAAAGAACTCTCTGCTGTCCCTTTCTCCCCATTACTGGGTAATAACACTAAGCAGAGGGTCTGAGCCTCTCGTGCTGTGCACCTCATGCTGCAAGGGTGTTCAGGTTCACTGTTAACCCTTCCACACTCCTCCCTGTACCTGGTGGAACTCTGGCAGGGGCTGCACCAGGCCCCACCAGGCACTAGAGAATCTAAAAGACGAAAAGAAGAGTTGTTGGACAAAGAAGTACTTGGGTCATAAGCAGAGATATGTAAGCAGTCTGTATCCTGGTTTCCTGAACTATGGAAAAGGCCCTGGTGATTGAACAAACACACTTTGCCTTTGCTTCGGATTCCTTGACTGGAACACCCTTCCCCAAGCATTTGGCTTTAGACAAAGAAGCACACACTGCCCTCAAAAAACCAGCAAAACCCCCCAAAACTAATGTAAAATCTAATCAACAAACTGGGTTTATGCCTTAGATTTCATAAGCAGATGATGTTTCCTGGTTTTATTTCACTATGAGCCCTGCTGAGATTTATGGTACCTTTTGTTTCTTACCAGCTCATCCGTTGCTGGTGTCTGGGGAGCAGAGGGTCAACATGGCTAAAGCAAAAGTCAAGCAGAACTATGGGCAGCTGGAGAAGGAGTTCCAGAAGCAGAAGGCAGAGATGAAATCAAACGACACCTCGGCCAAGACGGATGTTGCCAATCTCCGCCTTAAAGAGGAGCCCGTGAGTGTGGAGGAGCCCATGGATACCTCGGCCCACGAGGGCCTGAACAACGGCCTGGTCAATGGGCTGCACCCGGCCCAGGGCTCCACGGACCCTGTGAACGGCCACCTGCCCGGGGGCTGCATCGACAGGGTCGCCCAAGAACTGAAGGCCTTTGTGTCGTCGACATTTAAGAAACAATTTGTACTCACCCTGAGTGAGCTTAAACGGTTATTTAACCTCCACTTAGCCAGTCTGCCTCCGGGACATACCTTGTTCAGTGGCATTTCGGACAAAATGTTACAGGACATGGTGTTGGACACTGGCTGCAAACAGATTTTGGTGCCTGTAAGTATGGCTTCCCTTGGTGTGCTTTGGGGAAGGGGTGTAGGGGGGCAGTTAAACATCTGAGCTGTGAAATATTTGTGTCCTGTGCTGGTGGACCAGAAGGACAGATCTGCTCGGAGTAACTGTCCGATATCAGACGTGTTGAAGCTGCTGGAATTCTGTCTGGGGTCCTGCTTCTGGCAGGCCCTGCACTCTGCCCTCTCTGCCCTGTTGTCCTTGGGGCTCTGTTTCCACATCCAAGATGTTGGGCCACAGTGATCTGCTGTCCCAGCTTGCTCCTGTTAACATGATCTGAGGCAGTCCCAGATTCCCATGAGCTCTCCCGGAATTGCACAAGCTCCTTCCCTCAGGGACAGGGACCCAGGTGGGAGAGGAAAGGTGACATTGCCTGGGAGCAGCAGGGCACACCCAGCAGAGCCTCTGGGAAGCGACAAAGCCCATCTGCAGCAGGTTTCCTTGGCCAGTCTGTTTCCTCCTAGACTGTGCAGAGGTGTCTGTTTCTTTGTCTGTATGGAAATGACGTGTGTGATTGCGTGAGACAGAGCAGGGCTGGGAGACAGTGGATTGCTTAGGAGAGCAAGGGGAATCTGGCATCATGGGAAAGAGCCTAAAAGGAAATTAATTTTACAAGACGTCTGGCACTGCTGATTGGGTTACAACCAGAAGGAGCTTGGGAGCAGCAGCCTTTGGGGAGAGAGGAGAAGGAACGTGTGAACTGCTCAAAAGAGCAGGAAGCAGGAGGGGTGGGAGAGCCTGGAGCATGGGAGCTGCTGAGGGGGCAGCAGGAACGTGTTCAGTCGTGTGCAAAGTACATGTTGTGGCACCTGGGAATCGAGTAACAGACTGGAAATGTCACTAGGGAGAGCTTCACTTGTGGTGCTTTCTGCTTCCTCTCCTGGCAGTTTCCGAGTCCTGGGGTGGTGCTTGCCTGGAACTGTCTCAGTGCTGGCCAGGCTCTCCCCTGCACCTGGTGTAATGTGTGCACCTGCCATGCTAATGGTAAACAGCTAAACTCCTTCCTGCTCTGTTACTTGGGACTGGGACTTGTTTGCTTTGGAAATTTGGGGATTTTGGAAATCTACACGAGGAGTGAATGTAAGATCGTTTCTCTTTTCAAAAAGCAAAATAAAACCCTGCTGAAGAGAGGTGGCCAGGAACTTCCTTCTGCATGGAAAGCCCTGTCACAGGAGACCTGCAGAGGTGCAGAAGTGGTCCCTGGAATGTCTCTTGAGGACACCGTTGCAAGTTTTAGTTCTGCTGACTCAGAATTTACTGCAATGCTTGAGCTCTAGTGCAGGAGCCTGTATGAGCCTGTACTGCTGTCAGCAATGTAAATCATTGCCCCTGAGCCTCCCCTGATGCTCTGTGCAGATGCCAACGGGGCTGGGGCTGGGTTTACTCTTTGCATGGGCTTTGGTGTTTCTTGATTGTTCCCCTGAACAATTTTGTCAGAACCCAGCAAGGGCGCCTGAGCTCAGGGAAAGCCTGCAGGGTTGTTCAGCGTGGGATTTCATAGTTACTCATTAGTTTTCTGTAATTGAAAGTGCTTTGGTGATAAAAATCAATGATGTGAGGTAATTAAAATGATGTTCTGTGGGGGTGAAGACACTCTTGGCTTGAGTGCTTACCTATTATAGAAAAGATGTGGCTGAAATGGCAATTGAAACCTTACCAGGGGATTGCAGGATCTATTACAGAGCTGACCAACAGCACCCGGGGTATGAGATAAACAGTGTTTGTGGGGAGCCAGGAGAGGCCACTCCAGCTGCAGTTGAGGCTCCGGGGATGCCTGCAGGGTGCTGTGCTTGCTGTGCTTCGTAGCCTCATCAAGCGGGAGGGAAAAGCTCAGGTCGGGAAAGAGCAAATCCTGGGCTGGTGCTGCCGTGGGAGAGGGTGAGGAGAGCAGGCAGACACAGAGGAGAGGAGAGGAGCCCTGGGCAGGCAGGACTCGGTGCCTGTGCCCAGGCTGAGCCACTCTCCTGCCCCATGGGAAGCATCTGTGCAGGACTCTGGCTCCTGAGGACCTACACCCATTTCCTGCAGTCTGGGGGGTGACTGGCTCCTGCTGTGGCTCCCTTCCCATGGCCCGTAGGGTGGCAAGGTTCTGCCCAAAACTTGAGGATATTTTTGAGGCCTCAGGAAATGATGTAACTGTTGTGGGCGTCCTGCCTGGCTGGGCTGACAGGAGGGGAGTGCAGCCCTGCACTTACAGAGAGCCCTGCAGGCTGATACCAATGCCAGGCTCCCTGAGAGGTGAGATCAACAGTTTACCTTTAGGATTACTCCAGCTGATAAGTTTTTTTCTGGCACACTCAGCCCCTTCCATCTGGTGTAGCTATAACGTGAGGCCGCCTGGCAGTGGCTCGGTGCTTGAGTGAGACACATCCCAGAGCCGAGGGCTCCTCCCTGAGAGGTTCCATTTGAACGTGGCAGCCCTGGGACCTGGGGCAGCAGTTCATCTCCCGGGAGCCCTGCACTTGCTCGGGGGGCTTAGAGCATCAAATATTTTTAAAAGGATTTTAAGGTAGCTGAGAGCTGTATCAAGGTGAGGCTGGGTGGGTCAAGGTGACATAAACCAGCAAAGGGACAGCAGATGGCAAGGCAGTGAAGCTGTTTGGGCTGTGTGTCTCTCTGAAGAATCCCTGATGGCATTTCCCACTCCCGTGGCCAGGCTGTGTGACAGGAGCAAGCAAGCAGGGAGCTGTTGGCACCAGTGCTTGCAGCAGTTTGCAGAGGAAGGTTGGCTGGCAGGAGGAGATTCTGTGCGTTTTTCTTCCCAACTAAGTATTGTGTTTGTTTGGAAGCTGTTTCCTCACAGAATGGCTGGATAAACACAGCTGTGTTTTCAGCCTTGTGGCTGAGGCAGGAGGAGTTTGCACTCGGGGGCTGTGCTGACTCACTTTCTTGAGCCCAGCAGGTTGTGCCTGGGTGCTCCCAGTGCCCTGCACTTTGCCATTCCTGCTGCAGCTGTTTTGTGGAGGGAAGCTGGAGTATTTGATTTTATCTCTGCTGAAAACCTGCAAGAGAGATTATTCCTCAAAAGCAAGTATCCTTATGGGAGGAGAATTATGTCAGGTGCTAGGAGCCTAATCAACCTGAATCCTGGCTCTAAACCAAGTGTAAAACCTTGTTATATTCCAGCCATTTGGACTAACCTGAAAGTCAAAGCTGCTAATCCCACTAGGCAGCTCCCACTGGACAAAACCCTTCCCCTTTGCAATAAGATCAGAGGCAGAGCATGAAAGGAAATGCTGATCTTTTCACTCTGTGATGCACAAGTCTTTTGGCTGATGTGAGGGAGGCTGGGAAGAAAGGTTTGGTTTGTACCAGCAGCCAGGACTGAGGAATGCTGGAACAATTGGGACTGGCTTGTTAGCTTTTCATAGATGATTGATTTAGGTCGTCTGGGCGGTTAGCAAGGAATAAATCGTTAGTGACAGACAGGAAGAGACATGTCAGGAGTGAAGGCATATTCCAGCAGTGCTCATTAGTCACTGCTCCAAGGGGAAATGTTATGGCAAATGGATGGTATTCTATTTTTTTAGGAGCTCAGGGTATGGAGGGGAGGCAGTTGTGCTCCTTCCTGTCTGCAGGGGTGTGAGGCCTCCGCCTCAGAAAAAATGAGTGTGTTTCTCTAGCTTGGCACATGGGGAAAAAACAAAACACTCAAAACCACTGTCACTTTTGGAGCCTGAAATGAGCAAACTGGTTCACTGTCCATCAGTGTTCAGTCTTCTGGAGTCCTGTAGTCTGCCCCAAATCAGAGATGGCAATACAGCAGAAGCACCTGCTTGTCAGTAACGCTGGCTTGGGATTAGTGAAGCAGATAACTGCAGGATAGAGTCTGAATCTGTAAAACCTGCCACTGTAAAGGTAAAAACCTCCAGAAAGACCCTGCAATGCACTTGGTGCTCTCAGCTGAGTACTGTTCTGGATGGTCTGGAAGCAAACACTGCTGACAGGAAGAATCTATAGACATCTTGCCATGGGATACTATCAAGGTCCAAGCCCTGGGATTGTTCTGGTACCTGGTGGTTGACTCTCCAGCACTGGGAAACGGTCCCCATGCACAGTTCAGGGGGTTCCAGTATGTCCAGCACTTCCCTTGAAAGCCCAGCTGCAGCTGGTGTGTGACAGATGTTGCACCAGTGCCCTGTGCAGGTTGTCCCACCCTGACCAGAGCCTTCAGTCAGACCTGGGCACGTCGAGGCACACCTCAGGGTGCCATGGTGCTCACCCCATTCCCTGGGTCACAGGTGTGACACAGACCATGTTTCTGCTCTGTCATCATGGCTGTGAGAAGGTGCTGAGCAGGCACAGGGCTGCCAGAGCCAAGGCACCCCTTCCAGTGTGGAGTGGGACAGCAGTTGGGTTGTTTAAGCAGTTATTCCATGGCAACCACGGTTTTGATTCAGTAATGGGTGTCCAGGGATACAGTATCATAGAATCATTAAGCAGAACTCATTAAATAGCTGGTTATTTTTAACAGCCTCTTGTTCTCAGTTTCCTCCACAGACTGCTGCCTCACCAGATGAACTAAAGGTCTATGCACTTTGGGAAGCTGGTGACACTTATGATCAGGTAAAGATAAAATAAGTGACATTCCCCACTATGTGTTTATTGAGTGTTTGGCGTTGTTTGCATCCATGTTTCTAGAACTGGTACAGCAGGTAGTTTTCCTCTTTCTCTGTTGGTGTTTTCAACACCAACCTGTTTCCAGCTGAAAGGAAGCTCATAACATGTTGGTAATCACATCAGTAACCAGCTCAGTGGCTATTTCTGAACCTGGGAGAAGAAAGGATTTTCCAATGCAGGCCTCAGACCAGGATCCAAGTTTTTTTTTCCTTTTGATGGTAATGCAGCGTTAACCAGCAAATAGCAGGTGTATCTGTTGTATCTGTTTGTACTTAGAGTAGGAAATGATTACAGCATATGTGAGCATCTCCTGAGTTCTAACTGCTGTCAGAGTAAACAAGGTGAAAGGGAAGGTGCCCGATGACCTGTGGATGGGCAGTGCAATTCCTAGCTCCATGACCTGAATACATTTTTATAGGAAAGAGGCAAGCACTAGCCAGCCTCTTGTCTGGAGTGATGTGAACTCCCATGGAAGCATTTGAGAGGAATACATTGCAACCCCTTCTTCAGTGTGTTTTTGTACCTTTGGGGGTGCCCCAGGTCACAGGACAGGTGCAGGTGTGGCCACAGGGGATGGAGGGACCCCTGTAGAGCCCTTGGAGGATAAGGCCCTGCTGGAGAGCAGGAATATATGGGCTGGTTTCAGGATTATGAAGCAAGAATCCTCTAACGTAGTTCAGGGAATGTTTTGATAGAAAGATAGGAATAATTGTTCTCTGTGTACTTACAATACATTTTCTTTTAAAGCATCGCCAAGTTTTGCTTGAAATCTTTTCAAAAAACTACCGAGTGCGCAGGAACGTCATCCAGAACCAGCTGAGTCAGGAGTGTGGAGAGGATCTAAACAAGCAGGAGGTGGATAGAGTGTTAAAGGTATACTTCTGTTCACTTTGGGTTTGATCCAATTAATACATGAGTTTTAATGCTTGATTTGAGCAAAGGATTATATTTTACCTTGAACTGACAAATGATAAGGGTGATAGAACAGTTGTTGTTGGAATATGGACAAAGCTCGTGTTTCAGCTTGTTTTCTTAAAAATGCACTTGTCTCATTTTATCTTCTTTCCCTCCAAGGAGCAACGGCTCACACATTATTTTGTATTATTGCAACAAATCTCTCTGTCATCTTGGAGCAGCAGAGAATACAGTGTAGTAAATGTGATACTTGAGTTATTTTTAAATAATGCAGAATTAAACATTAAGGAGGTGGGAGGGCTCTGCCCAGTGCTCTGAGTTACCAACTTACTGCTGCTTGTTGGTGCTGAAGAGCCCAAGTGCCACGTGTTCAGAAGGAAATGCATTTCATTCTCTAGCAGGATGTGCAGCTTTGCACAGAGCAAAACCCTGGCCAAAACCAGCAAGCAGAGCAGTAGTTAACACGTCTCATTGTGAATGCTTATTTGAATCCTTTCATCTCTCTTTGAAGATGCACCATTTACTTGCTCAAGAAGTTTAAGGTATAAAGTACAGACCACACAGGCCATGACTTTAAAAGAGATGCAGGATGGACAAGCAGAAAGCTGCCAACTAATATAATACTTTAATCATTGTGGCTGGGCCTTTGCTCACTGTCACCCACTTCAATAAGACAAGTGCTCAAGTACTTTATTACATTGTGATCTGCAGATGAATAATGGGATCTTTGAAGAAGTACAGATTTGTTGCTGTGATAATAAGCAAACTGGTCTTGCTTGAAAGAACGTGGTCGTCTTAGCAATAAAATAAGCTCAGACATTTCTGCCTGCTAGACAGTATTTCCTTTGGCTCCCTGTGCTGCAGGATTTGTCAGTGACTACATGAGCTCAAGTATCAGCTCTCCTGGAACAGCTAGACAATGTACTGGTATTAGTTTTTCATGATGCTGTTGCTATTTAACAGATAACCTATTTCTAGAAAAAATACCTGCCGCTAAGTCATCAGGCACTATTTTTATAAGTCACTAAGTCAGTGGGTGACCAGCCTTGTGTTGTGGCAGGCTTTATTGCCTTGAATACATTTGTCACAGGAGTAGGGGAAATTACCTTTGTTTCTGAATTAAAATTTAGAAGTATGATTTAATGAAATGGGAAGATTCTCTGGCTTCTTCAAGCCACAAGAGATTGGATTCCTCTTCGAGTGAAATTGGATTTGTTGACTCCTATTTCCCCATCTGCCTGTGCTCATTTTTATACACAGAGGAACAGACTGACAGGGTTTGTATTTTTGCACCTGCAGATCAGTCTGCAAACCCTCTTTTTAGCCTCTGGGTTTGTTGTGGTGATGGACGAGCCCCAAGACTTCAAAAACAAAGATACATTTAAGCTCCACAGCAGTACTTGAGTCTGTGTTGAATTACCTAAGAGGGAGGTTGGAGCAAAAGAAAGGGAAGCCATTAGCTCAGAACTTCAGAGACTTTGTGCTCACCTAATAGAAGCAGAGAAGTGAGCCCCAAGACAACCCAGTCCCTGTGCTCCTTTGCTGAGGTGCTCTCCCACTGGAAGCATAGCGCACGTGTGGTCACAGCAGGGTTCTGAGGTGTGACACCTCATTATCAGAGAACGGGTTTCTTAAAGGATTCAGATCCAGTGACTGCCCTCATGCTCCTGCTCTGTCCTGCTGCTCCTCTCAGCCTCTTCCCCTGAGCCCGTTTCCCCCTCCACTGCCCTGCTCCTCTGCCTTCACACATTCTTCCCTCCCTCAGCTGGCTTCTGCACGAGCCCCAGGTTCTCCCGGAGGAGCTACTGCTGTTTCTCACTGCCTTGGCATCATTTGTCCCTTTGTGGCTCTCAACCTTCCCCCGCCTCGTGTGTCCCCTCCATTGAAGCCATCTGTCCTTCAGGGTGGGGATACCCCGTGCTCTGTGTTCGTGCTCTCTCTTGTGCACTGGAGAAGGGCTCGTTATTGTCCCAGAGCCAGCCAGTTGCTCCCAAGACTTTATGGACTTTAGAATCATAGAATCTTCAAGGTTGCAGGAGACCTTTGAGATCGTCCAGTCCAACCATCAACGCAGCTGTAGCACTGTAACCACGAAACATCAGCCAGCGCCAGATCCAGACACCCCTTAAACGCCTCCAGGGATGGTGCCTCCACCACGTCCCTGGGCAGCCCCTTGCCATGCCTGAGCAGCCTAACAGAGCCTTTCCCTGTCTCCCCAGGACTGCTGCGTGAGCTACGGTGGAATGTGGTATCTTAAGGGGACGGTGCAGTCCTGACAGCGGTGGCAGCGGTGTCAGGTGATCTCGGGGAGCAAGAGGAACCTGCAGCGGGTGGCACAGCCGGAGCAATGCCGCGGCCTCGGCAGCCGGGGCAGGGTCTGAGCTGCTCTGGGGCACGTGGGCATTGCGGGCAGTCACTGACATCCCCACACTCAGAGTTTGCATGGCCTCCGAGGCGCGGGAGCCGCCGGGAAGGCACCGTGGGACCCTGTCTGCAGCTTCATTAATCTGGGATTTCTAATGTATTGCAATCCTCCTTCTGTTTCGTTATGAAAAAATAAAACCATATAGTGACACAGACATGATGGAAAATCATGGTCTAAAACTTTATTTTGTAAGTAATGCCAATAAATTAAATTTGTTTACAAACATCCCAGTTTTTGTTAAAGCCCTGGATGCTCATACTTTAGTGTGAGCATTGTCATAGCCCTTGCAGCCCTCTCCATAGAGAGCAGGTAGTCATGTTCACGGGAATGTCAGGCCTGGGAGGGGGGAACAAAATCACTGTCTGTGAACTCTGTACTACATAGCAATTGTTCTCACCTGTTGTCTGTGAAATGAGTTATTTGGAAAAGTACCTACATTTGAAACATGGGGAACAACTACTGGATTTCTTCTGCTGGTGTGGGGTTGGTTTGAGGGACTTTGTGCATTACTGTATGTGACAGAGCGAGGTAAGTAACCGAGGGCACCCTCTGGAAGGCATCCAGCTGTAGTTACCACACGGCAACCATGTAAAACCTCTATTTTGTGTAATTTTTAAATAAAATTTTATCTCAAAGGTCAATTCTGCCCTCCTTTGTATTTGTCCAAGAAGAAACAGAAGCTGCACCTGGCTCCTTTTAGATCCTGAAGGCTGGGGGAGGAAGGCCAGAGGTGGAGAGCAAAGTGCAGCACAGTCCCCAAGGTCCCTGGGGCTGTGCAGCAGCAGGGACAGGGACCCAGCCCCGGTGGCTCATCCTGAGCTGGCCTTACCTGCAGTACCAGCAGGGGCAGCTGCTGCGGGCACTGCACAGCACGGTCACTGCTGCTCCTGTGCTCTGCTGTAGCTTCCATCACATGAGAAGCTCAAGGGGATTCTATTGATTTCATCTACTTATGCTCAGAAAAGGCTGAGTTGAGTTGTTGACTAAAATAAGCAGATTAAGGTAGTTAATCCAGATAAGATTGGCTAAGAATATTGTTACTATACTTACGGCATTTCACATTTTGGTGGAAAATGGCTATTTTTGAACTGCTGAAACTCCAACTTATTTAATAGGCTAATGTCGTTTATTAACTACATCAATTAAACTGGGATGTGTCTTACGTTCAGGCAGCCCTGGCTGGCACTGACCCAGCGGCTGTGGCTGGAAAGCTCTCTGGGAAAGCCACGCTCCAAGAGAAGCTCTAAGAAGAGCCCAGCCTGGATGGGTTTATTGCACAGCCTGCACAGGTAAGTGCTGCAGACAGCCAGAGCCCAGCAATGGCACAGGTAGCCAAGGGGGAAGTACAGTACAGAACAATCAAGAAGTTCTGAGGAAATATTTTTGGTATTTTTAAAGCATAGAAATTGTATTTATATTTGTAAATTAGCCAAAAGTAATAAACCACTGAAGATCACCTATTTAACCAAAAATTTGGAACTGCTTTTACATGACTTCTGCTCCAGCAGGTGTGGATTGCCCCTGCCCCTAACGTGGTAAGGAATGCTGGTAGTGAACCACTTTGTGCCTTTCTCAGGTTACTGCTTTCCAGGCTCTGAATTGGGGTGAGACAGGTGCAGGGACACAGTGACAGTACAGTAACCTCATGGCAGAACAGCTTTTCTGCTTCCCCCCTCTCCCCCGCCTCTTTTTTGAACAGCACTGACAAAAACCACAACGAGGAAAAACTACTTGCTTCCATCTGGATTTCTGTCCTAGACAGGCCTATTCTTTTCCATGTAGCATAACTTTTCTAAAATACAAATTTCATGGGAACTCCATCTGAGCTCTGTAGGAAAGATGGCAAGACTAGATAATGCAGGTGCCATCTGTACCAAGTTCACTGTTTCCTGATTGGCACAGATGGATATAATTACTACTTACACATGCAGCTTGACTGGATTATTTATTTGCTTAGAAAAATATTCAGAAGACTCAGATTCCCATTTTTAAATAACTTTCAGACTGCAATACAAGTATTAGAGAAACTCCCACAACATGAAGTCTTAATACTGCACATGAAGGACGAGCTGAACAGAGAACAGCATAAGGCAGCAAAGCTGCAGCAGCAGCAGCAGCTGGACTAAAGCTGAGAAACTGTCAACATTCCAGGTCAAGGGTTTGGTACCTCGCAGCAACTCGGGAGGAAGCTGCTTCCCAAGAACTGCTGGCCACAGTAAGCTATGAGACCCTTTACAAGGAGAAGGATGTCACCTTTCATTGTGCCTTCTTTTTCTCCCTCTTAATCTCTGTTTTCTTCACACCTTGAAGCTGTTCTAAAGAACAACCTTCTCCATGCTCTTTGTTTTTCAGAAATTAAGTACGTATGAATTACTATTAGGGAGTGGAAAAGGAGAGGAAGAACAAGAGTGTGGTCCCATTTTCAGTAGGATAGGTGCTGGCAGTGTTGTGTCCATCCTCCCACCCCCCAGGCAGCATGGAATAGGTCCAGAGAGGCTGACACTGGAAGCAACAGACAAAACAATGTAAGGTTTTACCTGGCCTGTCTCCTCAAGCACTTGGAGTTTGTGGTATGTAACATTAAAAGCTACTCCACAATGTCAATGCTACTTCTAAAGTTAAATAGCTAAATAACAACTCTCTAACTTACCCAATACACATAAAAATGTACTTTGCAGACATTCCACCAGAGAACAGTAGGTCCCAAATAACACACAGAGTCAATTCACAGTATCTTGCCTTAAAACAAAGTGCCCTACAAAGGAAACCGTATCTAAAAAGCCATACAAACTTTACATCAAATCCTTTCTTAGTAGGAAGACATTTATACTAATCTGTGGGAGAGTTTAGTGATTGTGAAAATGTGGTATTGGCTTAAAGCAAGCACAGCTTTCCACCACCCTGCCAAAGCAAGATCAGCTGGACTGCTCCCCTCCTCCTGGAGCTGAGGAGCTGCTGCCTCCGAGACTGGTCGGGGCTTTGCTTTTGTTAATTTTCTACATCAGTGTAGTTACAGGGCTACATCATCCCTGTGAACCAAGGGAAAGCTTCAGTCTGGTTCTTGTGAGAGATTCAGAGTTCTCAGCTCGGTTATTTTTGAAGTGGACTAAGGAAACAAGTGTCAGTCACTGCTCTGGCCAGAGATGAAGTGTAGTATGAAGTAGTAGTGTAGCATAAGCTATGACATTTGTTTGCTTTACAACCACTAGTTCGTGTGACAGTGCTAAACATTCAATCTACTGCTACACAGGAACAGAGAATCGAGCTGATAACTAACTAGCTTGTTAACTACAGGGCTACCAGCCAATCCAAAACATTCATTTTGAGTGCTCAAGAAACCCATCAGCTTAAGGAGTCTTCTGACATTCATATGAAGTGTGTTCTTGACTAACAGAAAAGGTTATGGCTGAGAGGAGAGAGTCTTGTACTTCGCTCTGTGTTCATCTATTTCTTCCTTTGTTTTTCTGATACAGCTAAAAATCTCCTTGAAGAGTGCTTTATATTCAGGGGGAGCATTTGTGGAAGAGTCACTTAGCTCAGCAATTGTGAATTCTTGATTGCTAGCTGAAAGATCATACTGGGCGTTCCCCACATTTAGGTCTTTGGAATACTGCTTCAGTGTTTGTACAGCCTTGTGTTTCAAAGAATCTTCATCCATTTGACACTTCTTCAGAAGTTCCTCATACTTCACTTTCAGAGCATTGTACTGAGCATCAACTTCATTGAGTACAGAGATTCCTCGCTGCTTCACAGCTTCAGCTCTCCTAATACACGTTTCTTCATGGCCTCTGAGAATGTCTGCCCCAGCAGCACTGCTTAGGAGGCTTTCGCTGCTGCTCCGTTTCAGTGCCTTCTTCTCAAGCTCCGATACTGTCAGAAGTCCTTCATCTGCCAGGCTCTGACCAAGCTCTCTGTCTAGAGATTCCCTGAATGAAATGAAAAAGGATTCTGGCACCAATTTCTCTGCGTTATGGAGCGTATTTTCAGACTGAAGTATCTGTCGCATTTCAGCTACTTCTGCTTCCAGCTCCTCTGCACGAGCCCGATACAAGTCTGTATCAACCAGCCTCCGCTCCAGGTCACAGTTTTCTTTCACCATTAGACTGTATTCCTCTTCCATGCTTACCCTCTTCTCTTTCTCTAGGTTCAGCTGGGCTTGCAGGACTGTCACTGCTTTCTTTAACTTCTCGTTTTCTTCTTCTAGAGGACTTAGCTGACTATCCATCGAAGTAATCTTTTCTGCAAACACGTGATCATAAACAAAATACCTGCAGAAACAAAATAAGGATAATCAAACATAGGAAGTACAGCTGACCACACCTCAAGTTCTCCTTTGCTGGGTAACTAATGATATATTTAAACTGAAGTGTGCTAACACACTTCAGAGCACTCACAGGGGCCATGGCACTAACCAATCAGTTGATTTAGTAATCAGAACTGAGTTTGTAAGGACTTACATGCCATCGAACCAAGCTCACAGCTTAGGCACAATGGCAGCGCGTTAACAGTTTCAAGTTACAGACAAGCTGATTGAATAATGTAAGTTTAAATTATAATTTAAGTTTAAAGACACACTGCGTCCCTGGACCATGCAGTACTTTCTGACACTGAGTTTTTCTACGGCACTCCACTCTTGTAACTTTTGTCACTATTGATGGTAGGAACGAGCTTCGTAATTGACAAAGCAATGCTGTAGACTGGTATTTTCACAAGCCTTTGGCAGCTTGATGGATCCGCTTATCTTTTGAATTGTCAAGAAATAACTTCTTTTTGGATTTATGATTTATTCCAGAGTATTACCTCCATGTAGACACAACAGCCTGTCTGTGGAGGTACTTCCCTTATAAAACTGCCCTCTAAGCTTGCAGTTAGTCTGAGCTTTTACCAGGTAATTGTCCCGATGGCCCCACGAATGTCGTTCAGCTGGGTGAAATGGCTCTAGGTTTGAAAGGCAGCCCAGGGCTCCAGGCACCATTTTCCCAGCTTAGGTGTTATTTTAACCAACTTAAGTTCGGGAAAGCTAAGGAGGCATCCATGGACATTGAAGAAAAGGGTAAGTTACAGAAAATATTTTGCATTTAGTAAGTTTGTTTTTCAGATTATCTGCGTGCTTGCTTTTATCTGACTGAAAACACTGGGGGGCAAATTGTTGTAAACTTTCTAGACTACCATTTGATATGGCTGGCTGTGGGGAGAAAGTCAAGCTCCAATAGTGGTGCAGTCTAGAAGCAGGCCAGAAGTAATGGCAGCACCACACAGCACAGATACTTTGCTAGTTGTGAACATCAGGTAATTTTTCTTCAAGCTTGTCTGCTATCTGTGCTCGTGTCTTAGTTTTTAAAGTTTTGCTTAAAATAGTTTCAGTGTTCTTTACTATGTATGGTAAAAAGTCTTACTGGCGGAAGTCGTACAGCTCCTTCAAACATGAGAAACTGTGCGTTGATCTTGGCTGTTCAGATCTCTCCTGGCTCATCCGGCCTTGTCCAGGCTTTTTCAGTTCTTCCACTTGTCGCTGCAGGTCATCTATGTGTGTTTGTAGACTTTCAATAGTCTCTGTCAAGCTAAAAAGCGAAAAGACCTTTAAATAAAACTAACCTTTCAATTTGCCAGAATTGTAGAACACCACTAGACAGAGACACCCACCTAGTAACTACACAAATACACCTGGACTGCTCTTATTGATATTATCAGCTGGGGGAGGGAATCTGTAAAAGTTTGTTACCTTACAATCTTTTGTTGTGAAGCTCTGCTCTCTGCAACCAGTTTTTGATTAGTGTCTTCCAGTTCTCTTGCTGTCACATCCAGCTGTTCATAGACTTTTGCATGCTGGTCATTCATCTGCCGCAAGAGCTCCACTTGCTTTGTGAGGTACTGCAAGACAGTTCTGTTGTTACTGGTTTACTCTTGAAACACAAGCTACAACTCCTATTTTGCATTTCTGTTCACATTCAGAGAGAAACTCCTGAGTTTTCCAAACGTAAATTCCCGTGTTTGCTTTGGTGAGCTGAAGAGACACTATCAGTAACTCAGTAGGCAGCTTGCCTTTGTCATGGATGTCACCCCAGGCTGGTGAAGCAGCCTTTACCTGGAGGAGCTGGGTTTGATGGTGCCAGCTGCTTTCAGCTGTGCCCACACCTTCTGCATGGGGCTGTGCTGCAGTCAGCACCGATAGAGCCTTCAGACTCCAACACAACTGTTACCTGTCTGCTGTGTCCTAAAGGCTGCAGTGGGCTCCAACAGAAATTTCTTAACTGTGTTGACCCAACAACTTTCTCAGCATTAAAACTGAAATATTGGGTAGCACCATCCATAATTAAATACAGTTTCAGCTGACCTAAGTTCTTGCATTTTGAAGCAGCATTAGGTTCAAGACAACAGAATTTAGGTTGTGGTCACACTTAAGATAGTATGTGGGCTAATATGTGCCAGGAAGCATAATCAAGTTATTGAATTCAAATCTTTAATTACTCACAGGGAACTATTCCAGTTACTGTAATCCCAAACAAAGGTCTCCTGGCCTTTTTTAAAAAATAAAGCCTCACATGAAGTATTCTCAATTTAATCCTCTTGGGTTTTACAAATAACTACATAGGCTATTTAGTTTCCTGAATAACGTCAGAAAGCTTGGAATTCTTAGTCTAAGAAGTTCACAATCACCTGAAGCTCTTTTAAAAAGTGTCTTATATTCTCCCACCCAGGACATGAGCATTTACATGAGACAGTTATTTTCTGTTTGAGTCTAACCCCCTAAATCTGAAATATTTTGTTCTTACATAGAATTTGTATTTTGCAATGTATTCTGTATTGCTACATGTTACTGTCTTAAAAATAAGCTTCAAGTAGGAACATCCAGCAAACTCCTAGGCAGAATGACTTCTCTTTACATAGGCCTGTTACATACTCAAAACTTCTAATATTCTACTTAACCTTTTACCTCATTAAAAGATTGGTGGGTTTACATTTTAGGCAATTTAAGAACAGATAATAAGTTAATCTGGGACTAGTAACTGCTCCATACAGACTTCTAGAAGATCAACATGATAGCTGTTGGCTAGATCCTTTTGTAGCCTGTGCACACATGACAGAGGATTTACACAAAAATAGAACATAGATTAGCAGTAGAATCTCAGTGTGACCCATTTCAGATTAACTTTCCCTATTGGCTATAACTGAAGGAAGGAGCTGGAGATCCTCAGACTTTCTTCAACAACACGAGTGTGGCTCAGCACAGGAGCCAAGGCTTTGATGCCTGAAGACATGTTGCCACTTATTACAATGAGCTTTTGCAGAATTTGGAGATGAATGGAAGGGGTGAAGCATCAGTTCCTCCACCTTCCATCTCCAGTATCTTCCTGGCTCGTGTTCAGTTGGCCTGGTATAACCAGACCACCAAAAATGATGTAATAAATGCTTTAGAAGTTCACATGTAATGTATGTCCCCTACAACTGAGCACCTAACATGAAGCAGCACTTTGCATTCTAGCACATGAAAATTGGATAGTGTCAGGATTTCCAGTGTCTGAGTGCTGAGAACAGATTCAGGCAGGAATAAAGTTGCTGTTTCCATGCAGCCTTTATTACATCTACGGTGATTAGTTAGTGGTACATGTGTCAGCACAAAGGTCAGATATAATGATCCAAAGCTGCAAAATGCTTAATGTGTTAGTATTTAATGTATGAGATGTAATCTTAAACACACCACAGCCTTTGACCCTTCCTTGCCAGTGTAGGCAAGGCAGTGCCGTATTTCAGAATGATTTCTCAGCCAGTTCTAGACTTTGCTACCCGTAAGATCC
The DNA here is from genome assembly GCA_013397755.1 of Cnemophilus loriae. Lineage (NCBI taxonomy): Eukaryota > Metazoa > Chordata > Aves > Passeriformes > Corvidae > Cnemophilus > Cnemophilus loriae. The sequence goes on along the minus strand of VZTF01004912.1, from coordinate 3,591,408 downwards.
AAATTAATAGGAAAAAGTCCCAAAGATTTACATGGATATACTGCACTGAAAAAGCTAGTACAAAAATTCAGCGGAGTAGCTACAGGAACAGCTGAAAGATCACATGTAGGTTACAGAGACAAGCACTTTGAAAATGGGAAAGATCAAGCATAGAGACTGAATATGCCATTTGCACATGCATCCTGTGCAACAGGGTATCCTGTGACCCCACAAGAGACAGAAATGCTGCTATGAAAATAATAGACTGAGCTGCTTTACCAGCTAAGTACTACACCTTGCATTTGCAAATTTTACTCCCATTTGTTTCAGTGAATTCCTATAACAATTCCTCGTGCCAGTAAGCTAATGTATTCAGTTCCTCAACTGCAGGGTTTCTCTGGATATTTGAACAAGGGGTTCATTTTCCCTTTTCTGCCAGAAATCCAGATGCAAGAGAAGTTCTTTGGAGGAAGAAAAACTTTGTGCTGCTATTACATTTTTAAATGGCACTGTGGAAAGAGAAAAGATTGAGACAGGAGATAGGACTGAGAAGACAGCATGTTACTACAGCAGATACAAATACAGCCTTTGGCTCAACAAGCTGGGCAAAGAAAAGGTGCAGGCACTATTTACATGTCAGAAGCATCACAAAAACTGTTCTCCCCCTCTCTCCCTCTCCTTTCAGAGGGAGCTAATAGGACAATCCAATACACATCTCCTACCCTCCTCGAGGGAGAGGAGGAAAGAGAATGAAGAGGTGTCAGATAAAGCCTTCGAAAAGTAGTATTGCCCAAGTCTTGGTAGAGCAAGACATTGAGAGAAAAAATTAATCTGTCATGTCTGAGATTGTCTGACCACACAAGTACTTGGCCCTGCAACACACCAACTACAGATCACTGCTGGAAGGACATTTGTGACACTTCCTGGAGCTGAAGCTCTCTTATGCAGTCAATAAACACCGACCCACCAGAACAGCTTAAGCAAATAAACTGGCGTAAACCAACAGGATACTGCATTCTTAACAGCACTAGACTATTTCTGTAAATCAATGTAGCTTAGCAATAATGCATTTTCCATATTTCAAGATAGGGTTAAAATACAGCTGCTTATTAAGTAGCTACACTCCATGAGCCAGATTAGTTGCTTATCACAAAGCTCTGGTGTTATTTCAAAAGGTGTGTTGTAACTCTGCTAAATACTTTCTTAAACATGGTTGTTCATACAAGTGTTGAATCTTGTGTACAGTATTTGTACAGCACCTTGGAAGTTTTATCCTCTCTACATCTTAAGAATTGATCTTTTTATAAAAACTATTCATGGCGATGAGTTATTTTCAGTCTCTGCACAAGTAAATACATCTTTTAACATCGTGGCAGTAATATAAATATCAGCCATTCCAACCATTGTATCCCAGAATGAATAGGATAACAAAGATTACATGCACATAATAGAAGAAAGAGCCAATATACGAGGTACAAAACAAAAGTAACCTCTAAGAAAACACCCACAAATCAAACCTGCTTTCAGAAATTGCTCATCACTTATTAAAAATGCTGCATTTGTGTTGACTACTTTAAAGACACCTATATATCTCTAAGTATTAAGCTTAGGATTCTTTCAGTTACCTGTTGCCACTACAATAGTGAGCGTTTTCAGTCTGAAGTTGCAGCTGTACAAAATGCACATCTCTAACTGCAGAAGTACTGCTAGCACAAAGGAACTTCAGATTTTGTAAAAATCTGGTATATACCAGTCACAGCCTGTTCCCTGTGATTCACACCAGAACCAAACTGAAATGCTGACTACGTTTCCAATACATTGTCAGTCAGCAAAGTCCTGAATATTTAATAATTTAATTATTAGAGACCATGCATTGCCCTCTAATAGCTGAAAAAATCTCATTATGCTGACAAATGCTAGGTCTGCAAGAACACAGGCAATATTAAAAAAAATAGAAATTGCTAAAAATAGCCAGGTTTTTCCACTCTGTTACCTAAAGATGAGTGGTTTTGAAAGGATGGTTATGTTTTTAGGTTTTTTCCCTGGAAAATATGGAACAATATATCCACTTAAGTGGGATTTTTTTTCTGGTTTTTGTTCTTTGTTGGCTTTTTTGTCCTTGCAGGGTTTCTTTTACATTGATATAGACTTTAGCTCCCCTTTATCACAGCTCAGTTTACTGGAAGTACATATCATCAGATTTTACTTAAATCTCACTTCTGCACTTATCTGCATTTAAATTTCAGTGCTGTAATCATTAAATCTCTCATGTAATATTTTAAATTATTAATGTATTTATCATTATATAATTTAATGTTATTTTACCTGGCAAGATCAGCAAAGTTTAGCAACAAAAATAACTGAAGTATGTTTTCTGTACAAAACTGAAAAATACCAGTAATTTGTCATTAAACAAACCAAGTCAAATGTGACATTTGTGGCACAAAGCTTCTGGTAATTAGAGGAACAGCTCTAAGTATCTACCTATAGGTAGATAGCTCTAGCTAGGTACCTATAGCTCTAAGGATCTACCTATACTGGTTCTCAAATTCTCAAAACAGCAGAAGTGGTGAAAGATTGTTCAGTATTTTCCATTAGATCTCAAGGAATTTAGATCTTAATTTACACACTGTATGTTGCAGGTCTAGATGCTTTCACACGAGGATCCTTTAGATATTTTACCTCTATCTCCTGCAGTTGCTCTTGATTTGTTGCATACATTTGCTGTAAGGATTCTTCTAGTTCAGTGTTACGGTCCAGTAGTGTCTTCCCAAGCTCAGCAGCAAGGTGAAGATCTAAACAAAGAAATCATGTTTGCATGTAAGTGAGAGAAACAATAATGTAATCTAATTCTAAAGCATGTTACCAAATACTTGAGGTATTTTCTTACTGCTGTTACAACTGCTCCAAGTTATCTCCAGTACTCAAAATGGAAGGTAGCTTATACCTAAGCAGAACATTGATCTACCATCTCTAATGCAGGTCTCAGCCATCCCTGAGACCCAGAGACACTCTCATGTCACGAAGCTTCCTCAGTTCCTCCACAGGTCCTTCACACACACCCAGCCATGTTCACCTCCCACGCTGTGCACCAGTCTGCAGCTCTGCCCAAGGTCTCTCGGGCTTCACCGTCTTTGCAGCGCTCAGAAGAATAAGCATAGCAGACCCTGTAAACGTTCATCAGCCTAGACCCAGGCCAAAGTTGATGAACTCTTTATTTACTTGACTGTTCCTCCCCATTACCCCTTCACCAGAGTTCAGGTCACTCAGGATCAAAGTGCTAAATGAAAGTTTCAGATGCTTTTTATGGTGAAACAATAATATCAAAAGACATAAAACTGATGGAGACTTTTACAGCTATTCTGCTTTTCAAGCTCATAAACCCAGGTGACAAGAATTGTTTCATGTGCTCCAAAACATCACTTTAAATGTCATTTGTTCTCAGGCACTTAATCTCAATTTCACTTCAGTCATCTTCAATCACCTCCAGGGTGCGGTGACTGTAGTTGTTGCAAATTAAGAAATAAGTCATCTGAACACTCAGCTTCTTTCTAGAGGGAAGCTTGATATTTGCTCAACAGCATCAGAAGTGCTAGATATTCTGTTACATTATGTTTAAAGACAACTGTAATTTAAAAGCTAACATAATGTGACAAAGTAATAAATCTTGGTATTAATGCTAAAAGTGTAATTACTCTGTGGAGGGTACTACGTGTCAAGGATCCAACAGATTTCTAGAAGTCTCTTATTTTCCACCTCCTTCCCTTCACACGACCCACGACCTGCATGCATGCAATACAACCTAGTTAGTTCTCACATAGAACTCGTATCATTAATGAGAAAGAGACAGAAGAAAAGTCAAGAAAAACTTTGAGTCACATCAAGAAGCCTTAAATGAATAAACAGGAGATGTGTATTGCATCATCAGTAGTTACAGCCAGAGAAGAAAACACATTAATTCCATTTTCATTTGATTGTGATGACCTTTTTTTTAACAAGTTATCCTACCTCTTTCCTGCCCCCTCTCAGATATCTTATCAGCTAGGAATTGTAATATATACAATACTGTTCCGAGATTGTTTTGTGCTAACCTTCAGTTTGGCAGCCTGTCCAAAAGGATTACTCCATCTCCATACATAAGCCAAGGACCAAAATCAGACTTACAAGGACAAGTCAGTACAAACATTTGTCTACGAAGCTGTGGATGTCCAATTCTGGCAAAACAACAGCTGCGCTATTCTTTACACATTCTTTACAGCCACAATGCATTGTTTCCTACCTTAAGGTCAGATTCTTAGCATAAATGGCATAAAAATTATTTAAAAGAAATCCCACTGCATGGGAGTTCTTCAGTTTCAAAAGACGTACAGTTAGAAGGCACAAAGCATATCAGTCTGTTCTTAGGAGTTTATCCTCACATCACTTTTTTACTGTAGCACCACTCATCACGAAGCAGCCTATGCTAGAGCTGGATTTAAAGTATTTGGATAAGGAAACCTTAAGGCACCCTGCTTAAATTTTTCCCATTTGGTAAACAGATTGCACGTTGTTTACCCATGGACAGAATAACTCCCAGTCAAACACCAAGCTGTTTGTTCTATCTCATTACAGAATACTGTAGTCTTCAAATTCAGTGAATTCATTATCCTATAGAAAATGGAGTCCTGCTTCACAAGTTCTTGTACTGCACAGATCTTTACTAGGAGCCACAGTCTTTAAAACAATACTAGCATCATTCCAGCCAAAGACTAAATAGTCTATTCTTTCATTTTAATAGAGTAGAATAAGAGCTTTAGAGAGGATTTAGGATTATGTTAAAGACATAATGCATAATGGAATTACTACCATTTCCCTTCCCAAAGTGAAAGTTTGTTTTCATGTTTAAGTACATTTAGGAATTTATAGCTTCATTCTTAAATGCCTTCTACTAAATCAACTAGTACATACCACACAGTACTTGGAATACACGGTAAGTAATAGAATTCATGTCATACTTCACACTCATTCTGTTTGTTAGACTGGCAGAAGCACGAATGGGTTACTATGGGAGAAACACTTTCATAATTAAGGCAATTTGTTTCTGAGGGCGAGAACACAAGTGGGAGCGCTCAGGAGCATACGATAAAACCTTAACTCTAGAGAAAGCAAGTACTGAAATAATTTCACCTCTTCTAAAATTCAGAATTTTTTTGCATCCATTTTTCTACGTTGTCAAGTACCCGGAAGCTCCCAGAAAGAGCAAATTTTACAAGAGAGATGTGCCATGTATGTTTTCCAGATACAAAATGGAAAGCTTTAATTTACATTTCTCTGGAGAGAGTTATGGTAGAACACTAGAAGCAAAACTGCATTTTCTGTTGTAAATTTATGTAAAGCAACAGCTAAATTCTGACAGACATGCCTTTTTCCTTTTCACCATAAAGATGGAAGCAGAGAGGTTTTTAATAATGCAAAATGCGTATGTGCAGATCTAAAGATCTTTGTTTTAGTAAATCTGATTAGCTGTACTGGTGCTTAACAGCTCCATCAGAAATCTCCTAAACAAGACTTCAAGGATGTCTTGTGCGATGTTGAACAGCCCTCACTTACCAGCGCTTCACAATCTCTCCTGCCTGCATTACCATCATTGAAAAAAAGATAAAAACAGTACCAAAATCCTTCTCTACTACTTTTTCATAACCCACCTAAAAACATTATTCAGAGAATTTTCAATCTAAAATTAAGCCTGTTCTTTTAAACAGCAAAAGGCATCAATTGTGCAAGATGTATAAATAAGCCTAGTTTAAGTTTATTTAACTGTAAAATGAAAACTTTTTTTTTCTACTTAGTTTCCTATTTCCTATTCTGTATTCAGAATACCCTCTGTTCTGTAAAAGCGAGTAACAGCAAGATGCAAAAAGAGCAGTCCATACAAAAAAATTCTTTTTTAAAGGTCAGCATACCTCAGCAAAACATTGCAGAAGGATGGCTGTTCCCATCCTTACAAGAATTCCATAAGCACTTTTTTCAGGAGCAGTATGCCAGAAAAACCCATCTCCATTGTCAAGGCAAAAATCTCTGGTACGTACGAAGACGGTCAAGGTTTTCCAAAACCTCTACCTTAATTTTAAGTTTCAAAGACTGGCTGACAAGGACTTCAAGCTTGTTTCAGGGTGCTCTCTAATGTTTTACAACCTAGGTTCTCATAATCATACTCATCAGTTTTTAAACACGCACTGATTGTTTGGGTTGTGAAGAGTTTCACGAGACCTTGATAAGCACTCTTACTACCCTGTTTACACACATCCGTGTGTCTTAGCCTTAGCAGCAGGAAGAGTAGTATCCTTCAGAGTCCAGAAATAAAGTATAGCACAACATTTGAAAAACACTCCTGCAAGGAATTTCTTCTTTGCTTTTCAACTTGCCCATCAGTTTATTTTCCACCTTGTCCTTTGGCAAGGCTATTAGTTGCTTCCATTTAGGCTTGAAGAGAGAGAATCCCCAGAAAAAGACTGTTCGCATGTTGAGAGCACATTAACCAACCCCCAAAACGCAGTGGAATGGAATACTGTTTCTTAAAAGCTGACAGCAGAGTCAACTGGTGATTATTTCACTCATTTTAATCAAAAGATGAAAGGAGACAAACATCAAGACGGCAAGAAGTCAGTTGTTATATACTGTGAAGTCTCTTTGTAGGTCTTCTAGTCCATAAACACTGACATAATAAAAACATTACTGAATCGTGTCTTCAAATTTTTCACTCTCTTCCCTTTGACAGCAAACTGTAGTTTCAGGATCTTATTTCAACTGATTTGGTTTGTATCCTAGAGCCAGGAAAACATCAATTTTGGGTGCAGAGTACCTAAATACAGCTTTCAAACAGTTAGGTATTTTATACAGCATACAATTAGAGAGACCTGGTCCCGTCTCAAGAGAAGTTTCTGCTGTTAGATGCCTGATTTCAGTGTGAATACTGCTTAGCTTTCTCTATGCTTTTCAGTACAGCAGCACCTGCCAATCCCAAGAATTAATGTATTTCAATATAAAAGCAAAACATAAGACTGGAGCAGGTTTGCAGGAAGCCACTTCACAGCTTTGAGCTGGCCTTTCAAAACAAACTCGGGATTAAAAACAAAAAGTAGAAGTAAGTAACTTAAGTAAATACAAGTCATAAATGCCACTAAGCTCTTAAGGAAATTGCACATTCTTTCCGTATCATCTCTGTTAAAAGATTTTTAGTGCAATTACACGTGTATTCCTGTGGCTCCTTTCTCATCTGTGAAATGAGAACAGCATTTACCTCTTGTGTGTAGTGTTTTAAGACCTATTGATAGAATTACATACAGAAGCTATACACGTATATTTCTGAAGCACAGTGGAGTTACTTGATATTTTAATAAGAAAACCTTTAAAAGTTTTTAAGAAGGAATCTGCGACTAATCGAGCACTGCGAGGACTACAACTTCATCGACTGGAAGCCTTTACAAAGAACTCAACAGGGCGCAATAGCGCATCCCACCCGGTGCTTCCAGCGCCTGCCCCGAACAGAACCTGCTTCACCTTCCGTGCAAGGTGCAACTTTTCGGAGAGCCGCCTCCCTCCCTCCGGGCGGAGAGGGACCCAGGCACCATTCAGCTCGGCTGCCGCACCTCCTTCCCTCAGACAAAGACGGCCGCAGTCGTTACCGGTGACAGCGATTCCGCGGCGGCGGGAAGCGCGGCCGTGCGGGGATGCCGGGCTCTGACGCTCCGAGATCGGCACGGCGGACGCGCCCGC
>VZTF01004912.1:3562573-3583508 GCA_013397755.1 Cnemophilus loriae | reverse complement strand
GGCTCATCCTCGCGGATCTCGAACTCCTCCACGAGGCTGTCGCCCAGCATCGCGCCCCTTCCCCTCACGGGCGACTGAGCTAGCGGCGCCTACCCCACGATCCCCCTTGCGCCGAGCGGGGCAGAGCGAGTCGGCAACTGCTCCCCGCCTCAGCAGCCGCCTCCGGCCACTGCCGAGCGGTTCCGGACTTTGCCGAACCTCTCCCCCTTCTGGCCGGGCTGCGCCGGCGGCAACGTGGCAGCTGCCGCCACCGCCCGCCCCCCGCCTCCCGCGATTCAAACACAGCACCCTCGCCTCGCCTCGCCGGCGGGCAGCCAATGGGCAGCCGCCCGCCACACAGATCGAGAGGAGGCTACACCAATCACAAGGCGAATTCATACCGAGCGGCCAATGAGAGCGAAGAGGGGGTGGGCCCGGGGCAGCCGCGCCCCGCCCCGCCGCGCGGTGCGCAGCCTCTCGTCAGAAGAGGTGGGTCGGTGCCTGTGGAAGGGGCGGTGGTCGCCGCCACTCGCGGGGGTTGATTACGGGGAGTGGCTGCCGAGGGGTGTTTGGTGCGGCTTGCGGTGGAGCAGGACTGGCACGGCCTGGGGTGGGACAGAGCGAGTTGGCGTAGGGAAAGCCTGGGCTCGTAGTTGTCCCGCGTTGGGAGCGCTGAGAGAAGAGCCCGTGACGAGTGAGCCGGCGTGGCGTCCAGGTGCGGGCCGCCTCCCCGCCGGAGTGCGGGCGGGGAGGGCGGAGCGGGGAGGCTGCAGGGTCAGTCCGAAAAGGGCTGGCTCCATCCCCGCACCTCGCTCGGACGGCCGCCGCTCGCTGTCGCCTCTTTTCCTTACAAAGCGGAGGGAGCCGTGTTTCCTGTCCGCGGACCTGCTGAGAAAAACGAGCGTAACTTCCCCATTCTTAACAGACGAATCCTTCCAAAGGTGCAGTCCTGCGAGCTGCCCGAGTCCCGCGGGCTCGGCGGAGCGGGCACCGGCCGGTGCCACAGCCCGGCTGCCTCTGTGAGCACCCCCTGAGCGCTTCCCCTCAGTGCCGTCCCTCGGGGCTGGCAGCGCGTTTATTCTGACTTCCGTCTTAATGCGCTGCCAGTCACCTTAGAAGGATGAGGAAGATCCGTGTGTCCAACCCGTCTGTCAGGGCTGTGAGCATTGCACAGCGGTTTGGGACCCAGAACGCCAGAGCGGGATGTCAGCTAGCGCGCCTCAGGCAACATTTGCTATTATCTCTTGGAATCCACTTTATTTCTTTAGACTCGTGCTCTAATTTCTTTTAGCAGTTGTCATCCCTGCTCTGGGAGAAACGCAGGTAATGTCACACTGCATCTCACTGGCCCGAACAGGCTGTTGTTTTGGCCTCTGTGTATTAACACAGTTGTAACCACTAGAAATTTCTGAAACCGATTTGCCTTCTGTGAGTCACAAGATGTGCACCTGTGCTTTAACCTGCTCAATATAAAGGCTGACTATTAAGAAGAGGGAGGGGATGTTCATGCATGATTTCACTGTAGTGCTATTAAAGGGAACATCTGGGGAAGGAAGTGTGGTACCTCAACTTCTAATTGAACCTATTTCATAAACAAGGTGCAGAACCAGATGTACCAATTAGGGTAGAGTTGTGTCAGATCCTTCGTATTACAATTAGTCATGGTACTAGAGGCCAGTTTGTGCATTGTTGGAAGAGTTTTGTTGAAGAAATTTCGAATATCTTCTTTCAAGTTTTCTGAAACTGAGGGGACCGTTTTTTATTTGTGTCAGAAGGAATCGAGTCAAAGATTTGAGAAATGGCTGCTAGTGATGTTAGTGTGTAAGCACTTTTTTTTTTTTGTGCTTGTGGAGTGTGAAGGAAAGGAAAGGCAAGTCTCCCGGTTCTCCATTTTGAAGACCTCTGCAGAGTGCTCCAGGTAGAAATAGAGGTGAAATGTCTACCTTTTCAAAAGCCCTAATATCCACTATATAAATAAGTTCATTAAGTATATTTGTGAAGACTTGAAAAAGCAAATGGGACACTTGCTAACAACATACTCATTGTAATGACTTTCATATTAATATCAAACTTATTTTTAAAAACAAACATTTCAATTGATCATCTTTTCAATAATCTTCTTCATTTCAGGTTTCTCAGTAAAGGATTGTGAAACCAAACTTGCTACAAAAATGCAAAATTTTGTCCCCTGAGAATGGTATTTTCTCTACAGCTGTAGAAAAATAAGTTTGGAGAAATACATCATGGACATTCTCAAATATTTTAAAAATCCATCATATTCTTAGAAATAAATTGGCATTAATAAAACGAATCCTAGAGTTCCAGTTGTTCGTCAGCTTGATTTTTTTCTTAGTTATAGAATGAAGTTACCTACTCTTTGCATCGTATTTCACATCACAGCATCTTACATATATATGCAAAGGTACATCCACACTTTATTTGCTATTCAGGAGTTCATTTTCCATGCTGGGGGATGGAAAACCTGCCTGTTCCATCTTGCCCAGTCCCTACCTGATTTGTGGCTTTTGCATGGTCCTTGCCCAGTGATTCGGAAGTTCCTCCCTTCCTGCACGGCAGCCTCTCTTCAGCCGCCTTGTAAACCACAGGAAGGCTGGAAACAGCCTTGGCTTTCATTTCCTGTTTCTTCCATGGTTATTTTTATGAGGAGTTCAGGGAGCTGCTTATAGAGCTGCTGATCAAGCAGATATTCAAACTAGGTATTTTGATGGACATGTGAAAATTGCATTTAGGGTAAAACTGTTAATATGCGGAGGAGCAAAGTGTGAACTATTGACATAAAGGAGGTTGTAAAGCTCTGCGTAGTAAAGCTGAAATTTGAACTTGAGGTATCAAAATTAATGGCAGACAGCTTCCTTCAACAGATGTAAAAATGAATAAAGCCTCATTTAAAAACAGATACCTCGGAGTAATTTTGTATTGGGCTTATAGAATCAAGTATGGTCAAGGACTACTTTTAGTAGGTATTAAACAGCTTTAAAAGGTAGAGGTTCCCTGCAGCTGGCTCTTTTCATGGCATAGTTTACACCAAACATGCTAAGGTAATTGATGGAAAAGATCAGCATCTTAAAAATTTGTTGGCTGAATATCTGATTGATGGATTAAAGAAATCTGGATTCTTGGGCTGAATCTCTGTTATTTGGGCATACGTAAAATGCCGTGTGTGTTCCTTGCTACGTTTTATTTACATACAGTCTTCTATACCATGAAAAGGTTAATTAAAAGGTGTTTTATTTTGACTGTTCTATTGTTTATTAGGTGAAAATATTGCTTCCATGACTTCTTAATAATTAGTATTTTAAAACAGAAGGGCAGCACTTGGTATTTGTTTTGAAAGAAATATTTGCCTATGTGCACGCTGCATTTGACATTCATAGCAATGGAATACATAAGGATATGAGTTGAGTCATTTCATTCCAACACAGTCCATAATTTTAGGAATATATAGCTAGCAAGAAAGATCTAAAATGTATGCAATTACTTTGAACTTTACACCAAGATGAGTGTTTGCAATAGCAGGTTTTTAAGTGGAGTCTGTGCATTAGTTAGGAAGGGATTCTTTTAAATTTTGTCTACTTGTTCCATTGACTTCGAAGCACTGATTATGCTTAGAAATGTCACCTAATAACTTCTTACTATTTTGGGCTCAGTGTCTTTTAGCACAGTAAAATGTGTTTCTGATTTTTAAAAACAGGAAGAATGGGGAAATTTTCCTCTAAGAATCTATTTCTGCACCTCTGAAACAAGCAAATCCCCATGTTATTTTAATTTAGAAAATTATTCTACTAATTGTTGTAATTCTCTTTTGTAACTTGAGGAAGAAGAGAGCTGTACTCTTGGAAGATGAGGGTTCTTTGGGGAATTCATGCTAATGCCCTGGCATATTCCATGACTACCTTAGGTGCTGGAATGATGAACAGCATCTTTAATTTCTACTACGTTAAGCTTTTCCTAAACCGATACAAAATTTCAGAAACAGCATTTCATCAAGCTCAGGTACTGTACAATGGAATATTTTGATTACTATGTTGTGCTATGCATCTGTGTTATTACAACAAAGTGATTCTTTTAATGACAGATTAATTTTGGAATCATTGGAGTTCATTAACAGTAAATTAACTTCTACTTTAGTTAATCCATAAGCAACAGAACGTACACATAAAGCACATCGTTTACAGTCTATAGAGTAAAAATCTCCAGACTTAATTGCTGAAAAGATTTTTACGTTTGATAGTTTGAAGTAATTTTCTAAACCGATCTTGCACCTCAGCTCCATAGATAAGTTTGACATTAGTGCTTTCCTATGGACTGTTTAAGTACTTAAATACTGCATTTATCCTGCAAGTCATTATCCATGTGAGTAACTCTTGTCGTAAATGGTCTCCTGAAAGTAATGGGCCGGCTCATGTTTTGGATTAACTTTCTGTGAGAATAATATCTGAGCTTTGCAGGATGAAAGCCCAGATATATAAGGTTTTGAAAGAGTGGAGTCTTAGAGACAGGAGTTTATTTCATGTGTAGTTGGTCACCTACCTACTTACTCTTCTTATTTTTTCAAAATTTCTATAAACCTATGAATACCAATAAGAATTTGTTTAAGAGTCCGTTTTGACCTGAGTAGCTTTTCTATGTATTTATTTATCGTCTGAATAGAGATTTATTTTAAATAAATACGTTGTGTTTGCGTAACCTCTGTAGAAGAATGACACTAGTGACAAATTCCCTTGTTTGTGGCAGGTTGTGTTTATGATCTGGAATGCCATCAATGATCCTCTTTTTGGGTACATCCAAGACAACTCCAGGCTGAAGTGCTGCGCCAGGCGCCAGTTCTCGATTTTGTACGGAGCCCCTCTGTATGGCTTGGCCTTTCTGCTGCCGTGGTTCCCCTGGAGGCACTATGAGGCCGGGGACTGGATGAGTGGGCTGCACCTCATCGTCGCGCTGTGCGCCTTCGACGGCCTGCTGACCTTCGTGCTGCTGGCGCAGTGCGCGCTCTTCGCCGAGAGCTCCACCAGGCACGAGAGCAGGCTCCGCCTCATCAAGTACAACCAAGTGGCAACGTTAATCGGGTCCACGAGCGTTCTCTTTTGTGGGCTCATATCAGATAATATGGAAAACTTTGCTTATTTTCAGGCTTTCACTGTTTTGATCGCAGCGCTAGCGACAGCTTGTATGTGTTGCACAGGTAAATACAGCACAAGTAAATACGAGCAGAGAGAAATTCATACAGAGGATGCTAATCTGGAAAACAGTGATGGAGCTTTCTCCTTGGCCTCAGTAGTTTCTTTGACCAAACAGATTATGACAGAGAAGAACTTTCTATGTTTTGTAACGATGAACTTCTTCCAAGTCTTCCACCTTGCCTTCTACAACAATTTTATGATGATCTTTGCGGATAATCTTATTCCTAAGGATGTCCTTTCTTCCTCAGTAAGAAGTATCATGTATGGAGCAGGTTTTATTTGTCCTCAGGTAGGCAGTCATACGTTTTTATTTCTGAGTATGAAAACCTAATGTTTTAGTAGTTCACAGTATCCATTTAATGCTTGAAAAAATGCTGTATTTGGCATAAGGCATTGGCCAAAATGAGTAATAAGTCTCACTCCGCAGTGCTCTAGAAGAGGAAAGTACCTCTGTGCAGGCTGATCAAATGTAAGAGGTAGAGAGAGCAGACAGGCAGGCTGGTAGAGTATCTGTTTAAAACAATGTGAGACGTGAGTAGGCAAGGAATGAATGTTTTGTATCCTCCAGTGCTTATAATACCTAAGCATAAAGGAATGAAAAACATGGCCAAGATAAAATGTTTCTAAAAGCAAAATCAACAGAATTCTGCATTCTTTTTTGTTTGGTTTTGTTTTCTAATACTGTGTGTTACAAAGGGAAGACTAAGCTCTTCAGGAAGTTTCTGACATAAACTGCACAAAATACCAGAAAAAATTATAAAGCATTAAAGGCATTGTTGAAATATGTGGTATCTCAGTCATGGAAACCAAACAAAACTCTAAATAGCTGCTTTTGGAGAATAATACATTCCCATTTATTTTGTTGTTTGGTGTCTTGGTCAGTAATATTTATGGGGGAGAGAGACATACTTTTAAGAGCTCAGTCAGGGATTGGGGGGAGGAGTAATGAACTGAAAAGAGAAAGAGAACCCGAAAGAGTAATGTGTGAGAACAAGAAAAGCAGCAAAAATATATCCCTCAGAATGTGACCATACTTGTGTGCAGTAAATAAAAAATTCCTCTGTTCATTGCCTTCTAACTTCTTTCTCTAGATCTTTAAAAACTTTCTCTGTGTTTACTTGTTGGATGTTGAAAGTCAGGATACTCAAAATATGCCTATCCTGATATTCATCACAGGTGCTGATGATGTTCAGAATTTCTCAAAATCAGGCTGTTATATTCATTAAATTATAATGGGTTTTGATAAGAGTTAATACGTATAAGAAGATAAATGAAAGTGCAGCTGGAATTCACAGCTCGATTTCAGTTCCCATTTTGGCTTTTGCATATGAAACATACAGATCCTGAACATACCTTCTGTTCCATAACTCCTAACTATCTATAATTTCAGCTTTTGTCCTTATCACAGGTTTAATAGTTTTGGGGTTTTTCCCCTGTAGCTCAGACATTTAGATAATGAACTTTGGAAGTAAATCAGAAGCTACAGAAGTTAGGAAAGCTTAAATAATTTTACACTTAATATATAGCAATCACTTTTATTGATAAAATCAGTGTGACAGTGTGAAAAGAACAATCTTTCAGAAAATGCGTCTCTCTCTGCTCCCCAGAGACTCTTTGTCTGGAAGGTCACTGAACCGTAGAGGGTTTGCTGTGACCTTATTTTTCTCAGGTTTTGTCCCTTTGAGCTCAAGATATAATAAGAGAATTCTCTGATGGCAATGTCCTGAACTTCACTTACTGGAAAAACACCCGACCCTTGTAAAATAAAGCTCCTTTTTATGAACTGTCCTTCAGTGGCCTCTGCTAAACTGGAATTCAGCTTCTGACTTAAGTTCGTTTTAGTAGTAGATGTGAGGAATATAACCAGCCCACAAGGAAAATGTTACTGTAACATAGGAAAACAACTTTGAATTTGCATCACTGTTAGTATTTTCCTTACAAATACACAGTCTTAGAGACGTGCAAGTAGTGAGGAATTTTCTAAGTCATAAGTACTTCCTGAGACAGGGTTATTTTGCAATTACAGGGAGACAAGAACGTGGTGTTTACAATAGCAGGCATTACATGATCCTTTAGTATTTCTAGTGGAGGCACTTTTCAGCAAAATCCCTGAAAACAGCCAGGGGAAGAGTATGTTTTAAGTTTCTTATAACAAGATGTTTTTCTTATGCCAACTTTCCAGATTTGTTTTACCTCCCTGATCAAGTAGAAATCTTGAGCTTTTTTACAATAGCATTTGCCACGGTAGTCTTTGTCTGACTGTAGCATCCTGGTTTTATTTGTTATGTTAAAGCAGTTCAGTGTGGGAACAATTGTACAAGGAAAATTCTTTCCTGTTCTTCATCTGAATATTACACAGTTCATCTCTGTAATACAGAAGAAAGGACAAAACGTGTATCTTTATACAGTTTCAATATTTGTGACAGAGATGAGGACCATGCACATGTAGATGGTGACATAGGCCCGTATAATAAAAAGAACATAATTCCTTACAGAATGTCCTATTGAAAGGGAAAAGTGAGGAACAATGTAGAGGAACTTAAATTTTGTTCATACTATAATCAGCACTTAATATCATTTTCATGAGTTTGCCAGTCACTAGATTCTCAGAATCGACTCCTTGCCAAGATTGGCAAAATTAAAACTCAGCCATGCACAACTCTGCCTTTCTCTCTGCTTGCTGGGAAAGCCTCTAACTTGCTTAGTTAAAGCTGTCCTGGTGAGCTTGCTTTGTCAACTTAAAAATCATGCTTGATTTCTATAAATGTCAATGAAAATAGCAATATTGATGAAAAGGCAGTTACTGAAAGTGTTTCTTGTCAGCAGTTAAATGGCGAGATGCTTGATTTACAGTTATCATGCTGCAAAGCTAATACTTAAGAGATATCAAAAGTAAAGATCATGAGCATGAAATAATAGTTAGGCATTGTGGGAAACAGTGTTTCCCTCAGGATATAGCAATTCTTAGCTGCCTAGTTTCTGAGGGAAAGGGGACTGCACCTAGTAGAGGTAGCATAGAAAGTGCCAGTAGACAGTTGTCTGTTCAATTTCTATTTTTTTATTTTGTTGAACTTCTTAGGGTTGTTGATTGGGTTTTGTCTTTAAAGGGTATTAATAATTTATGTCTGGTCTCTGTTTTATAGCTCTCCTAATGCTGAGACATTGTACTATAACTTTCCATCCCATATGTGTATATATTATCCTTTCAGTGCCTTGTTCTTCTCAGTCATGCTTCGTTGAAGAAGTTTGGTTATTACAGAATCATCTTGTTTTCCTTTTACTATGAAGGAATAGCTGCTGCTGTCATGTGTCTTCTAGGGCAAGAACACTATTATCTGCTGGCATTTTATGTCACAACAAACATGTAAGTAAATCCACTCCCCTGTTCATAGACCTAGCTGAAATACTTCTAACAGAGCAGACACTTGCTTTTATCGCCATGAAGATTCTGCCTCTGCTTTCATGGTTTTCTTTCTGTTTCACTTATCAGAAAGTTGAAACTCTAGTTACAGCTCTTTTTTTCAGCTTTCATTTTATTCTGTTTCAGCTTTTAATTTCTGCTTAAAATAAAAAAGCCTAAAATACAAACAGCAATTACGGTTTGCAGGCACATGCCTCCAGTCACTTTAACCTGAGATTCAAGGGAAGGAGAATGTCATGTTTTCCACACAGACATGGAAGAGCTCAACGGAAGAACTCCCCAGAGACGTTTTGCTAGGAAAGCTCAGACCTCCCCCGCTATTGCAGGAACACTCGTGTGCTGCACTGCAGACAGATACAGATAACTCAGGTGTCTGTTGGGTAACCAGCACTGAGTCACATTTCCACTGGTGCTCAGTAGTAAGATGCCAAGAAGTAGTATTTTCACATAAGTATATAATGATACATAGAAACCTTATTTCAAGATAAAGAGCTGTTTGTACCAGAATATTGTTACAGCAGTTTGTTTTTATTTCTTCGTGTTCTCTTTCATTGTTGTCTTTTTACATGTTCTTTCCTGCCCTCCTTTTCTTCGTCTTTCCCTCCCCACCCCGTTTTCATTCTTATTTTCAGTATTGCAGTCATGGGCTACTCTAACACTGAATTGTGTGAACAATAAATTGAATTTCATTATCTACATGTTTTAAATGATGAAGATGTATTTTGATTTCTCCAGGAAAAAATTCTAAGGTACCTAAAGACTGTATGTTTAAAGTGCTAGTTGTTCAAAGTACCGTGTTAGTAAAAGCTCATCACACTCAAAATTTACTAAGACACAGAAATTGTAATATTTGAGTTTATTGTTTCATTTGGCTGTTTGTTAAGAATCAAATTTGTATGGGTGTGTTTAAATGCATATCTATATACATCTCTCTACGCTGTAAATACTTACATAGGAATGCACGTAAACTATTCTTTCTATTCTAATTCTTCCACCTTGAAGTTTATGTTCCATGTGGTCATGTCTTTTCCAGATTTCAAAAGCAAATTTTCAGTTTCCCCTTTTTCTGAGGTGTTTCTTTTCTCCTGAACATTTTAAATGACATTTACTGATAATGTAAATTTATTGTCAAAGTGTTCATGACCTTTTACACCAGTGTCCAGGAAAAAAAAAGAAGAAAACCCCCCACTTTTAGGTTTGCATATTTATTTCTAATTCTCAAGTAAGATCTAGTAATGCTTTTGTGTAGATCACCATGTTTTAAAGAATGTCTCAGCTTTGTGTGTTTGCAGAATATTAGTGTTGGTGTGTTTGTGTTAGAATGTCAGTTAGAATTTCATTATCAAGTGAATATAAGAACTATTAACATCTTCAATATTTTGTTTTTCTTTAGGGTAATTGTGCAAGCTTCATTTAGCTTGTTCAATTTGCCTTTGGCAGATATTATTGATGCAGATTTAATAAAGCACAAGAGGAGGTATGTCAGTCATTAATGTTTTTTTAAACATGCCATTTGCCTTGTTACTCTTTAGTAATAAATTATGTCGAAGTAAAGACAGTAAATTATCTGGGATCCTTGATACAGAAGTACTTTCTGTGAGAGCAACTTAGCATAAGTAAAGATCAGATCTTGAGTAAAGTTTCCTGCAGTTACTTCAGTAGAGTAATTTAAACAGATTATTAGGTCATTTCTCTTTTTTATTATACTATAATATAAGCCAAGTCCTTCCAATTTTTGTGGCTTTATTTTTGTTAGCTTCAATAGAATTACTCTGTAACGAGATACATCTATAATCATGTATGGAATTTTCTGAATAAGGCCTTTTTAAAATGGCAAAGGTGTTAAGAAAGCTTTGCCTATGCTAGCTGAAGTGCAAATTTCAAAGTCTAACTGGTTCCTTTATCTCCCTGAAATAAAAGGATAAAACCTGCTGCAGAATAGCATATTGCAACTCATTGATCTTTGGTTCCATCAATGGTTATGTAAGTGCAGATTCAGCCCTGTTAAAGAACTTGCCCCTCTAAGGGGAGATCTGTTGCTTTCATGAGGAAAAAAATGCCTCATTTTCTGGCCTATGCATGCCAGTTGTAATTAATTCTCCTTGCATTGTTCAGTCTAATTTAACTTCAGTAATTGCTCAAAGTGCACCAAGTTGAATTTGAGTACAAGTCACTTCAGAATTGAGGCCACGCTGTGTCTATGTGTGTGTATATATATATATATATATTTATATGTGTGTGTGTGTATATACACATACAAACACACGCACACCCCAGAGGTTTGTAACCTTTAATTTCCAAATAAATTTAAATTTCATTATGATAGTAGATCTGTTTGCTATAATATGTGAACTAGATAAATCTAAGGATCATGATATTTAGCGTTTGCATATTAACAGGATTTCAAGCTTTTTTAAAATCACAATTGTAATTAATACACTAATAAGATTGTGTTGTGCATTAATTTGGTTTTTTCCCAAATACTTTAGATTACCACTTTCCTCTATGGTTTTTGGTACCAATGCTTTATTTACCAAGCCTGCCCAATCTTTGGCTCCAATGGTTGTGGTTGCAATACTAAACCATTATGGATATAACAACCTGAATAATGTACCTGGTCGTCCTGATATAAGGTGAGTTCAAAAGAGATATTCTAAATCTTAGAAAATAACATGAAATACTCCTGTAATCTAAAAAGCAAATTGATCAGCAATTAGTTTGCATCAACTGCACTTCAAAAACATAAACACTTTAAAAATACTTACAAGTTGTTTTTGTCTGTGTAGAAGTACAAATGTTTTTTTAAAGAGTAGATCTTTTATTAAACAATACACATGAGGATATCTACCTAATTTTGAAAAGCAAAGGATATCTTTCAGTACTTGACCATCCCCTGGCTTTTTGCAAAAAAATAAAAAAATGTTTGAGATCACCTAATAGCTCTTATTAAGATACATGTTGTCCTGGCTTCTGCATTTTGTTTACCTCATAAACCTACTTCCTTAAATATATAATATATAATGTTAATCAGATCCATTTTTGTTTGAGAGAAGGCAGTATAATCACTGGCGGGAGGGAATTTTGCCTCGAGTAGGAGTGTATAATTTTGGCTCCAATACTACTTTACCATTCTAATGCTAATTATTTCATTGTAGTCCCTGGAGACCTTAATACAGCATAAAGCTGTGGTTGCTGGTTAGTTGGACATGTGTGGGCTGTTATAAAAACAAATTAACAGGGAATAACCACACTGAAAGGGTCACAGGCTGTATTTATGACCATCAGGAGGAAGTGGCAACATAAGGAATAACTGAAGTCAGGGCTAAATGGAAAAATCAGTCCTGATTAGGATTTACTTGAGGAAACAACATGAATATCCTGAGAGCTACATAGCTCTCCTAAAGTTGAGTAAAAACCTAAAGAAACAGATAAACACAATTTTATATGAACTTTTGTAGAGATAGCTCCTGAGGGAGAGAGGTCTGGTTATGTTTCACCTAAGGTTAGGAGAACATTTTGTATTTGAGGAATTTTCTAAAAAAATGTACGAGGACAAGCATGACATAAAAGAACAACAGGTGGTCTTCAGAAATGCATCCAGACAGAAGCAAAGGCAGCTTAAGTTTGAGGCTTTGTGTGAGAACAGCTTATTTTAATGCATTCTGTAGGTAGCCAGAGAGATGATGTGAAGAGGACATGAACCTCATTATAATGTCAAATAAGATGAGTGATTTTCACAGAAGAGTGGTAGGTTGAACTGGATGTGGATATGAGAGGGCTGAATATATTCATTTGATGATTCAGAGAAATTCAGATTTGAAACATAAAAACTGCAGTTCTGATCCCTTTCAATCAGAGAAATGATCCCTTTGTGGATGGATTTTAAATCACAGTAGTCATAAATCTTTTTTTCCTGGTAAGTAGCCCCTGGACTATAGCAACAATAAATTTATTATACAGAGAGTTGAAATACTTGGAATGCTCAGTCTATAAAACCTCTATTTTCACTTGAGCCATGCTGAAATTTTATTTATTTCACTAGGGCCGGGAACAGCATAAAACATACAAAGCTGAGATTAGTGAATCAGAGCACCTGAAATATATGATATATTTCTCTTGCCCATCCTTTCAAAAATAATTTAAATATGAAGCAGTTTGCCTGTGTTTCCTGTATATATAGTGTCTGAATGGGTTGATACACAATCCGTAAAGACCAGAAAACGCAAAGTTGTTTCTAGGGAGTCAGTTTGTCCTTGGCAATGTACTCAGACCACCAACTGAGCTAAAATTACTTACATATATTAAAAACCTATTGGCTGATCTTGTATTTCAGCCATAGGCAGACAGTTAAAATACACTTACCCCAGGACAAAGTTGTTTGAGGACAAACAGAAACTAAATACAAGAGATTGTTTAAAATATGCTCAAACTGTTTTGGGGGGAAAAAAAAAAAGCATTTCACACATGTGAATTACATAAAATGAAGTATTATGACCCATGCCAATACAATCTCAGCTCTGTCCTTCCTCCATCTCCAAAGCTGGCAACATCTATTAAGTGTCCTGGAAAGCATTTGCTTTATTAGGTGTAGTGGCAGTGAATTGTGAAGATAGTACAGAGGGCCCTTATTCTGCATTAACAAAATGTTTGGGCCCTGAATAAATATTAAGAGTTTCCAGCAATGTCATTTACTGGGACAAGGCAGAAAATGCGGTCTATACGCTATTTTCTGCATTCTGAATTATTTTTAATAATTTATTTTACTAATAATTATTACTTTTGCTTGAACTGAGAGTTAAACCGTAGCAACAATGATGGAGCAGCTAATCTTGGAAACCTCCAGGCACAGTAAGTACAATAAAATCATCAGTAATAGCCAGCATGGCTCCACCAAGGGGAAGTGATGCTTAACCAAACGTCTGCAGTTAAATGACTCACCTGGTGGGCAGGGGAAGGCAGTGGGTATTGCCTGCCTGGGCTGCATTCCTTAATCACCAGGATGATGGGGAAGGATAGACCCTCAGGAGGTTTGGGGATGACACAAAACTGGGGCTGTGGCAGGTACACAGAGGGTCACGCTGCCATCCCGGGGATCTCAACGGGCTGGAGAAACGGGCTGCAGTGGTACCTGGGGCTGCATGAGACAAAGTACTGCCAGCAGGTCAAAGGTGATCCTTCTCCTCTGCTCACACATTGTGCCACATCCTTAGGAAAGGTGGTCACTACACAGAAGTTAAGCTCTTTGTTGTGAAAAGTGGTTTTTAATAACCTTAAAATTTGAGCAGTACTTTGCTGAATGGAGTGTCCTGATTTTTCCTTTCTTCCATCATCATAGCAAAGCAGTATGTGCCCTGCATGGCTTGAGATGTTTTTTGTTCTTGTTTGGGTTTGGTTTTTTTTTTAGTTTGGCTTGATTTTTTTTTTCTTTGCTATAGAGAAGATGCCTAGTTTAAAACCTCCCTCTTCTGGAGAGCCACTGCAACTACTGCCAGCTTCTCTTGAAAGTGCTTTTCAAATTCGTTATTCAGAATGAAGTCATTTGGCACCAACTTTTCATTATTTATTGAAGGCACTTTGAACTGTTAATGCTTTCATATTGAATTACTGAACTACATGACATTCTGTTCAGAGTGATTTTAGGGCTGTTTAGGGAAACGTATGTTCTATTCCTGTGTGTGCAAAAAAAAAGGTAGATGTGGAAATTTCTGAAGTTACTTGTTCAGCTGTAATTGTGATAAAATCCAAGCTCTGCTCTTGATTTATCCCAGTCCTTCAATGAAATATTTTCCCATTCCTTGTTTTGTGTATTACAGATATTTTTTCATAATTCCTGCAATAAGTTAAGATTTTACAGGACAATAGGTAATATTATTTTCTTAAATCAGCATTGTTCCAGTGAAACCAAACCAGGATTGCACAGCTTGAGTGATTTTGCAGGCGTTCTTCGTGTGAAGACGGAATAATGTTAGTACTGAAAACTGCAGTCCTCTGTAGTGTGCAGAACAGGCCAAGTGCAAGCCCCAGCATCCTGTTAACTGTGTCTGCGTCCCGTTCTCATCGTTAGGTGGTTAAATAATGTGTGTGTGGCCTCCCTGCTGGCACTGCTCCTGCAGTCCCTGGGGGCAGTTGTGCCAGAGCTGTGCATGATGTGGGCTCCTTCCCTTCTGGGTGCACTGGAAATGCAGTTGGATACAGGCCAGTAAACAACTCCAAATGGTAAATTATTGTCACTGCCAATAAACATTGGCTATGGACCAGTGGCCTGCTAGTGAACACTTCCAGTCATAAATGCAATTGCCCGAGTGATTAAGTGATTCACTTGTGAGCCTGTGGGCTTTTGTTTTCTTATGTAGCATGAGCATGTACACGACTTGAGATAAACGGTGCTCGTTTATGAGCCTGTGTCTTTACTGAGGACAGAATCTGGGCTTTGTTGGAGGTTGCAAACATTTTTTGTGTTAAACCGAGTGAGACATGAGTTGATTCTTTTACGATTCCGAGGAGCTCTTAGGTTTTATTCAAAAACCTGTTCAAGGTTTGGGGTGTTTTTCACAGATTTCAGATTTTTTGGACCATGTCCATAGCTGTTCTGCTCTTCTCTTATCTCATCCCTGAATGCTAAGGAAAAAAATTAGAAAGGAACATAAACTGTCTCATGGAGAGAAAGTTCACTTAGGGGCTGTTTCTCAGCTTGAGTTGACTTTCCTGATATTTAAGTAATTAGAATTCCATAATTAACAGAATGCAAGTAGATAATGATTCCAGCTACTAGATGAATGCCAAAATGCATGCTTTGAGCTGTCAGAAACCATACTGCTCATAAAAGGGAGTTCATTTAATTCCTGTATTTTCTTTTTTCATTCATATTTGCTGATGCTTTTATTTATTTTTCATTAGAGAAGATTTAGATGAGGAAATGCCATGCATTCATTAGAAAAAATGAAAATGAGTGTTAATTTCACATGTATTCTTTCTATGGCTTATATTATCTTGTAATCATTTATTTTAAAACCAAATGAAATAAGGCTTGATATTTCAAACAGCCCTTGAAACCACACCTGAATTTTGTGCAATTATCATTACTTCTATCTAGCATTCAGCAACTAAAACAACACACTATGTGTATAGTTAGTAGCACAGATTTCAACTCAAATAAATTAATTTCAAGTTCAAATGTTTGCTTCCATTTTCTACTTTTCTTTCTCTTCCAAATTTTTCAGTCTTACTAAAGCTTTTCAGATGCTCTGTTCTAAAATGGGATGAAATTTGCTTAAATTGAATTCTGTATTATATAATCAGGAAAGTAGTGAACAGGATTTCTTAGGTTGTATTAAAATTAACTCTTTGTGTGCTGATTGTCTGAATTCCTCCCAGCTAGAGAAAATAACGTAAAATACATATTTGTATGTAGAATTAAAAAATATACAAGATATTTCTATTTCTTTTACTTAGAATTGATTGTACAGTAGCATGTCTATGTGTATATAATGGGAATGCTTTAAAAATAACTTGTTTAGTGACCATGGAAGTTAATCATCATAGTGAAAGCTGTGTTCTCATTTGTTTCAGCAGGTCGTTCTTAGATCTCCATGATGCCATGTTCTACCTGGTCTGTCTGGTTCCCCTCTGCATTGCAGTCCTACAGATCCTGACCTGGACTCCCTTTTCCATCCAGAACAGCCACCTGGCAGCTCCACAGTAAATATGCAACCAGTGGTCAGCGCATCTCCTGCTGAACCACAAAAGAGTTCAGTAAGTTTTTCATGTGAGAAAGCAAAATTGCAAGATGAAACAGTTTGAGCTGTTTCAGTAAAGCTGCATTTTCAGTCTCTGTAGACTGCGAGTCACATTCAGCCTTAATGCTGAGCCTACACAGAGTTTTTCCTAGTTTGGTTGCTTTCCATTAATGGGTTTTATCCTTAATTACTTTATTTAAAGTAATTTCTGGTATATAATGATTCCTGTTAAGTCATTTGAAGAAAGGATATGGCAGATCAGGGAAAGGAATCCCAAGCCAGCACCTGGAATTCAAGGGAATGTATTTTCTTAAGCTTACTGGTGGATTAATTTTGCCATACTAATAAAATGGCAGATCTCTGAAGTTAATCTGCAAGCTCCTGGTGGACATCCCTCATGGATGGCAGGGAGATGAAGAGAAAAATTTAGATGGTGTTTAGCTGGCCAGTATCAAGACAAATCTGACAGCTACCATGGGAAGAGCCAAGAGTAATTAACTACCCTGTGAGTCTGTGTAAGGCTAAAGAAGAAAAAGATTCAGATGCTGTTCAGTGTTGCTGAATATGGAAAAAGCTCCATAAGTCCTGACTGGCTTTCTCAATGTCTCTGGTTGGTGGAATGTCAGTGCAGTTTTCTGGCTTTAAATGGGAAAATAATTTTGAAGGTATCATATTGTTAGTGCTTCATACAGAATGTCATTGTGGCAAGGAGAGCATTAGTCTGTGGATGTAGGGTTCAGCTCTTGGACAAATCCAAGCGCACACAGTTACTAAACCAAGCTCTACCTGTTCAGTGGTGTGATGTTGGCAAACTGATTTGGTGTGTGACAATTGAAGTTGATTTCTGAATCATCAAGTTGAAGTTAGTTAATTTCTGATTAATTCTTATCAGTCAAGCTTTTAAATGAATCCTGTGATTTTCATAAAATAAAGGGTTTTTGACAAAATTTCAGAAACGTTGAGTCCTCCCTTCATTTCACACGTTTACAATACTCCCATTTAATCAATATTATTCTTCCTCCAGTATATCCACGGTGCAACTGTGCAGTGGTAAATACCTTTAGCATAATACAATCACTGCATTTTTGGTTTTTGTTTCGCCTGGGCAAACACAGTTTTAGTGGCACCTTTCTTTGGGAGTGCCACTTGAAAGTACAAGAGCATTGTGTGGATCCCAGGGTTAAAGGTCTTAGCCAGCTTATTTTCAAGGCTCTACAGTTACTGTGACAGGTAACTTGGAAAGGAAGGGAGTGTAAGACATGGCCCTGCATTTTGGGGGACACCAGCATAATTTAATGAAGAAGTTTGAGATTCGAAATACCAGAGTTGAAAAGAATATTCATTTGTGCCTCAGTTTTTACATTTGCAGAGTAGAAATAACATCATTTCCTTGCCTTTTTTGAAGTGTGAAGTGCTTTCAAGGCGATGAGTGAAAAAGTGGGAGAGCATCATTAAATATTTAGAAATCCAAATGAATCCTTTGATAGGAATATGAAGATTTATGTTAAAATGTAAGAAGCCAGAACTGTGGTGAAGTTTGAAGTTGCCTTATCTGGTTTCTATCTGTCTTGTGAGAGACACTGTTGCCCATTTGCACTGTGCATTCTAACAGCATTATGTACACACACAGCATCACTTGTGTAAATACACTGTGGACAGGTAAATACAAATACCAGAGCAGATACGGCCTATGTGTTTAGGTTTTGAATTTGAAAAGTTTTCCTGCATTGTATGTATTTATTTTGTATCTGAAAGGCAGGAGCAGAAGTCGAAGGAATTTAAGTTAATATAATCTTTGGTTCATTATATGAAACAGTCTTCTCCCTGACAGTTCCTTTAAAATGGTAATAATGTAAAATAGTCTCTCTTTTCTTTGCTGTTTCTGTATTTCCTGAATTTCCCATGTTCATCCTATCCTCATAGAATATATATTTTAACAAATAAAATAATATAAGGTTCTTCTACTGCAAATAGGGTTTGTTAGGTGACCATGTTAGTTATTTCTAATATTAAGTTATTAGAATATAGTGTACAACTGGAAGAGTACCGTGCTATACAACAGGAAATCTAATGAGTGGTTTTAAGAGTCAAAATTACATCAAGAATTCTTCCAAATCACCAGAATTTTTTTTTCTGGAAAATGTCTGGTAAAGTTACTATTAATTTGCTGAAATAAGAAAGGAGTAACGAGTGATACTACTCAATGCACTGTTTGAAAAGGCTCTACAGACTGCTGCATCTCTAGAATTCAGACAGGAAAAGTACATCATCAAAGATTTCTAAGCAAGACAGCCTGAAGATAGGAGACATTAACTGTAGAATAAACCGGCTTAGAAAAAAAATCTGAGAAATACAATACAAATTATTTAATATGTAAAATATTAATATTTTTCCATATTTATTATGCATTATTCTCCCATTTGGCTGTCCTATTTCCCTTGCTGTAAGGGCAGGAGAAATGTCTTTCAGAGCATCAATAGTCAGTCCCAAAGAGGACTGGAAAAGTGCTTTAAATTTGGGTGGTGGTCTTCCTACGGGAATAGAAGGTTGGCACTGTGCTGTGACTGACATTGCTTATTCTCCATTTCTCTGTCACCCACTAAACTTTGTTATCTTCTGCTAAACCTACATGATTGGTTTTGGCTGTGAATCAAGTAAAGGATGATCAAAAGCAAAAGTTCAGTGTCTTGCAACAGCTGGTTTCCCTGCTTTCTCTCCTTATTAGCACACAGTATCTGAGCTTGAACTCCCACTGCTGGAAAAATGCCTCAATTTAATCTTGATAATTGAAGAGTGTCTAAAATAGTCTCATGACTGATAAAGAGGCTATAAGTGTGTGTATAGTATAAAATATGAAATGCTGTGGTAAGTTCAGAGGAGGAGAAATGTGATGCTTGAATCCCATTCTTAAGAGTTTCTCTATAAATTCTGAGAATATGAAACTTAATACACTGAATGAATTTCATTTATTGAAAATCAATAAGTAGAAGTGTCAGCTAGACTTAAAAGGATGTTGCCTAATAGACTCTAAAGAATGTTAGTCTAATATAGTAGTAATATAATATATGGTCAGTGATAGAGTGAAAATATTGAATAAATGACAACAAAGCATATTTAATTTTAAGTGGGGAAAAATGATGTTTTGTGGAGCTTACGGGCCCACCTCTGTTCTGGTCTTGTACAAAATGACCTTCCCAGTCTCCTGCTGCCCTGATTTTGGAACTGCTCAGTAATTCATGAATGTACTGTGTTGACATGGCTGGTAGGAATGTTTACATTTGAATACAGTTCCACAGCCTAATGGGTGCTGTCAGGAAAGACAAGCGGGAAGGGGAAGGAACACTGAAGATAAGCCACATCTCCACACGTACTTCTAGGCACTTCCTTGCAGAACTGAGCCAGCTCAGGGGAAAAGCTCAGTAGTACATGCAAGCAAAAGAATTCCAGCTGGTTTGGTAAAGGAACATACAACTGAGACTGGGGCGAGTTGTGCTAAAGGTCTCTGTTTGGGACCTTTTAGACTCCAGAGATTCAATTGATTACAGAAACTTTCCATCAAGACAAAGAAAAAATGCTCTCCAAATAGTGGAGCAGAAAGTAGAAAAGAAGTGATTCCATTATTTCTGGAAATCCTCTCCCAGCAAACTAACTGAATGACAAAGCAACTTACACCACGAGTGGTTTGCTGAGGTTGTCCAGCAGTTGGTTACAACTCCACCAGCCTATATGCAAATGACAATACATCAAAATTTTTACCTAAATATGCATGAATAGTGAGTTCTTTATAGCTTGTCAAGAGAAAAAGATGCTGAGTATGCCACTACTGCATCAGAATATTAATGACAAATGTAACACTGGGTAGGAATCTTGAAAATTCTCATTAAAACACACCCAGGTTGTACACTAACAATGCAAAGACAAAAGCTAGCAAATTTCTTTATTTATTTGGTATGCAATCAATTATCTGGATTTTTTTATGTGATAAAAGCAAGGTATGTTTCCCTGTGAACAACATGTAACTAACCTGAAGCAATTTTATTTATTGGTTTATAATATTGTGAGCAGATGTCTGTTTAAAAAGCAGCAAATTTAGCTTTTGTCATTTCAGATTTTGATTACAAAGCTGTTTTATTCCTGGAGGGGAAAAATAAACTAGTCTGTCTTTACAAATAAGAACACACATGGAAAAGAGAGTCTTAATCCCAAGCCAAATAAAAATAGACCACAAAGGCATTCTAGCCCATCTAGCTATTGGAGAGAAAAAAAACCAATCTTCAGTGGAAAACTGTCTAAAGCTCTCAAGTCAAAAACGTTCCTCAAGGAGGTTAAACATCAGTGAAAATGAACCGAACACAAAAATCCCCTGGCAATATTCTGTTGTTGCTCTAGTTTTGCTGATTTCCCGGGATAAGCAAGGTTGGATGTGATCAGTGCTTGATCAGAGGAGGTTCCAGGTAAAAGCCAGGATCCCAGAGGGATCTGGCTTCCAGTGCCATCCTCGCCAGGAAATGAAGGGGCTGGGCCCCAGCCATCAGATCTGATCACCAGAAAGGCCCCGCTGGCTGCCGGCTGTTTACAAACAACTGTCCAGCCCCGCG
>VZTF01004912.1:3498676-3562487 GCA_013397755.1 Cnemophilus loriae | reverse complement strand
CGCCCGGAGCGAGTGCGCGGGCCCCGAGCGGAGCCGCCGCTGCCATGGAGCGGGGGGGCGGCGGCGGCTGATCGCGCCCCTTCCCCATGAGACTGTGGCTGTGCTGGCTGGGCTGCTACACCCTGCTCCTGTGGGTGCTGAGGAGGACGATGTGGGCTGGCCCTGCCCGGTACCTGCGGAGCCCTTTATCCAGGTCCCTCTACGTGAATATGATGGGCAGCCACCGCCAGCCAGCCCCGGGCGCCAGGGAGAACCACCAGGTACAGCCCCGGCGGCGGCCGCCCTGCCCGCCCCTCCCTTCCCTTCCCTCATCGTGCCGGGCTGGGTGGGCCCCCCCGCCCCCGGGGAGCTCCGCCGGGCAGGGCCGGGGGATCCGCCGAGCGGGAACGGCGGGAGGAGCGGGGACCCCGCCGCGGGCTGAGGGGGCACCGGGCCGGGCAGCGCAGACAAAGAGAGGGAACTGCTCGGTCCTGCGGTGAGAAAGTTGCCGTGTGCCCTCCCTGCGGAACGCGCCGCGGAGCGGTACCGGGGCTGGGGGCTGGGGGGCGCCGCGGGGGGGCCGNGTACCGGCGGGGGGAGCAGCGCCTGTCCCGGCAGCCGGAGCGGGGCGGGTCGGGGCCAGAGCTGCTCCCGGGAGGGGTGCACCCCGGGCTGTGGACGTGCACCCCGGTTTTTTCAGTGCACACCCCCCGGTTTGTCGGGTGAGCCCTGTGAGAGCGCTCCAGTGAAGTTTGCAGGTGGTGGTGACGGGGGTGGGTTTGTAACCACAGAGATGTTTGTAATTTGTACCGGTGCATCTAGAGGAAAACAAAAAAAAGTGGGAAACTGAGAATCCCGCAGAGGCAGTAGGGGGTGGCAAACTAGGAATGAGTTGTTGCAATGTGATCCGACTGCGATAAAAGGTTAGTGCTATGTTTGGGCAGTGTGGCCACACGGGTGGGCACCTTGTGGAGAAGTTAGGGGCTATGCCTTTGCAGTGCAATGGTTATGTGATAGATTTCATTTGGAATGTGTTCAGATCCGCACTATGTTTTGGCAAAATGCTGCTGAAAATCTGACAGGACTTAGAAGGGCTAATAAAAACTCTTAGTGCAGAAGGGAGCTGGCAGCTTAATCTAGGTTGAATATGCAGAACCGAGCTAACGAAGAAGACGTAGTAGAAACACTTGAGGACTGCTGTACAAAGGAAGACCATAATTCTTCCTGCTTATCCATTACTGGAGCCTTCTTAGTGCTCTGGGTGGGCACTGACATCCAGAATCTTGCTGGGTGGATGTATCCCTGGAATTTAATACTTGTGGTCTGCTGTTTGAATCATTCAGGACAGAAGCACAAAGAGAAGCAGAATTCAGGTTTACAGGAAGAACTTCCTTCTGGTGAACAAAGAAAATCTGAAAGTCTTTTGTGTTGTTAAAAGCTGTAGTAGGAAGACAAGTGAGGGAGATGGGTTGTGGAGGTGCCTGTGTCATTCACAGGTAGATGGTCTGCAGTGGATAATCTCCATCTCTATTTTACTGGATCTAGCTTTTAAATATAGGTATTGATTATTTAGTACATTTAGTAAGATCTATGGTTACTGAGTTTGCGGGGTTGTTGAGACCCCTGGTACTTTGACTCTCTGCAGTTTTACTGACTTAACTATTTATGTAAATTATCTAAAATAAGTTTTTCATCCTTTTACTAATATTAGGCAAGAGTTGCGATGTTTATAATTTTTATTATAACAAAGGTCTTAGCACAACAGTCTGAAAAGATATAAGAGTTTGAAGCACTTTCTGCCATGAAACTAGTGGCCTTTTATATGTTGTACATGGAGGAAAACAAAAGCAGTTTCTGTTTCGAGGAAGTAGTTCTGGAATTAAGCTGTTTTTCACCATTTTTTTCATTTGAAATTTGGATTGGTTTTCTCTTTTTTTTCTTATGATTTGCTAGAATTTCTGTTATTCACCAGTATTATTTAGGTAGTTGTCAATAACCTTATTGGCAAGATTAATGATGAAGGATCATAGAATCACTAAGTCATTAAGGTTGAAAAAGACCTCCAAGATCATCAAGCTCAACCTTTGACCAAATACCACCATACCCACTAAACCATCCTGAGAAGAAGAAACTGGACATCTGTGAACAACACCTAATTTTGGGAAACAGGCTTCTGTTAGTTGTCACCATCGTCCTTCTGCCGGTGGTTATGTCAATATTTAGAAGTCTTAAAGACAAGAACTGTGGGACTGTTGTGTTTCAGTGGAACTGCAGGTGGGAGTTCAGTGCAGAACCCCAAGGTGTATGAGCTCAGGTGTGGTCATGCTGCTTGTGGAACAAAGCCTGTGTTTCCCAAGGCTTTGAAAATGTTTTCTTCTGGATTGAAACTGGCAACACATTGCAAAAGGCAAATCATCTGAGCCACTCCAAACCTGTTCAGCGGAGTGAGGCAGCAGCCTCATGAGTGAACCTGACACATCCCAGCCTGCTCCTCAGCTCCTTGGGATCATTTGCTTCTGTCACGCTCTTGGAATTGGCTTCTGAATGAATGGACTAAGTACACAAGCTGCTGCTTTAGTGGTTTTTCAGGAGCCACTAAGGGTTCCTTTTGGGAATCACTGGCCTATGCTGATTTATTTAACAAGCGCTGAGCTGCAGTGAGAAGAGACCTAAACTGGTGAATCAGCAGTCTCGGGGATCCCTGTGCCAGGCTCAGAATCTGTTTGTCAGAGGAAAGGATCACTCACTCGTTCCACCTACAAGTGTGTTTGAAAGTACAGTCGAGAGCCTGATTCTGCCAGAAATGCACCCATCGTGCAGGTGGTTTTCAATCCTAAGCAGGCACGTTTGCTGCTCAGCTGAAGGGTCTTCCCTCGCTGCTTTGGGTCAGTGTTTGATGGAGCCCCTGCTCGTGAATCTGGCATAGGGGCCCTGGTGCACTGTGTGCTGCCCTGTTTGCTGGCACTGCTGCTGGGAAGCTGCACACACTGCAACAAGAACCCTGTCCCATTACAGTAATGACTGGAAGCTCCATTGTGCTGAACACTGTGTAAACCTGCATTGAGTGAATGTTCCCCTCCCAACAAGGAAAACAAATGTGATGGGGTCAGGATCTGAGCACATGTGTGTTAAATCTTTGGGGAGTTATCCCGGCTGACAGTTTCTGTCCTTCCACATGCATTTTTTACAAGGTTCTGCTAAAACTGTACATCTCACTTTAGGATACTTAAAGCTCCCTATCGGCACAATGAACACATGCAGTCAGATTAAGGAACATTATTGCAAGATTTAAGGAGGACATAAGAGGGTGTCAGCTGTAGAGAATAGTTCTTGATGGTAGAAAACAGACACAATGGCATTTTATGAGAAGGTCTGGCAATAAGTCCATGTAAGTGTAGGAGAGTGAAAAACAATAGTGATGTTCTTCATTAAAATGAAATTTAAATTTTTTTAATATAACTTTTGCATAGAGGACCTACATTGGCTTTCTAGGGAATTTACCTTGTAGATGTCTTCAAATTACAGGGTAATGATTAAGACAAAAATTAAAAGCACTATTTCTTAGCAAGTAATCAGTCCTCACTTTGTTACAATTCTAAGTTAATTCAACCCTGAAGTTTGTTGGAAGAACTGTAGGAAAAGCTAAATTTGTGTATTTATGGAAATTGATAATAGCTTTCCATGTATTAATTTTGACTACTTTTGGGTTTACATTGCTGAACTTTTTTAATGATCCTTTATCTCTTTCTCTAGTGGTATGTCTGCAACACAGAACAGTTGTCTGAATCTCTTCAGCCCATTTTTGTCCAGAGTTACCTTGACCAAGGAACACAGATCTTCTTAAACAACAGCATTGAGAAGTCAGGCTGGCTGTTTATCCAGCTCTATCACTCTTTTGTGTCCTCTATTTTTAGCCTTTTTATGTCTAGAACATCTATCAATGGGTAAGTGAAAAGTCGATCTTGGGTAAGCTAAATACAGTTTGGAATTAGAGTTTCCAAGTGTTCAGCCCTACCCATTGATCTGCCAGCTTTTCAAAATGTGTGATTTCCCTTTGCTGGTCTGTCAGATGTGAAATGCTCTCCTGTGTTCATCGTGCCTAGACCTCTTAACTGGTGAACACTATTTCCAGTATGGGGGGAAAGAGGAGGTAATTGCAATTAATAAAAGACAGAGGATTCTGACTATTTCATAACAATTGCTTATATTAATTTTCTTCTAAGAGAGTGTTGTCTTTGTGTCTCTCTCCTCAGCTTTCTTCCCCCCCCTTTGCCCTTTCCCTACTGCCACGTTTATATCAGTTACTGTTGTGATTCTCCTGGTTGGTGGCTGAATCCAGTCAGTTCTGTGTTGCACCTAAAACTCTTCGTACTAGAGAGTGTGTGCCTGCCCACTGCAAATCATGGCACATTTCTAAACAGTGCAAAGCTGGCCAAGTATTGTGTCTGGTAGCACTAATGTAGAATTTTGTCCTTCTTCTTATTCTCTAAAACAATTCCACCTCAATTTGTGTGTAAGGTGCACTGGAACAGGTAACTTCTGATGGAGCGTGTTTGACTGATGAAACATCAGCAAAGCAGGAAAACATTAAGTTGATCAAACAGCATTCTTCTGTTCTTATTTTATCAGTTGCAGGGGAGTTTGGCTGTTCGTGGGTGCTTTAGTATTTTTTTCAAAGAAGTCAGTGCTTTTTTTTCTCATCTCACCCGATTCAGACACATGTTTAACAGATTATCAGTTTTGACCTTATGAAGAATGCATTTTGTTACATTTAGCCAATTTCTCCAGTATCCCCACCTCTGCACCTGCTACATACTTCTGCACAGTCTGATACAAGATAGGAGCTGTCTACTGGGGCTAGAAAAATAGTCTTTTTCCTTATTTTCTACCCAGATGACTTTATGAGCTTCCCTGTGGTGTTCTTAGTTATGTGTAGCTTTATATAAAGGTTCCTTTGGTCTCTTCTTCCTTTCTCTTCCGTTTTTTTTCCAAAGGCTCTTCAGGGCTTTGAATAATACCTCATAATGCTGTTAGGAATAATAGCTATGAGCCAATTACACAGTGTGGACTGACACATGTGTGCTGCAAGGGGGCTCTACTTAAATTGGATGTAGTCTGTTTATTTTTATACATTTGATACCCTGCTTAGTTTCTTCTCTATGACTTTGTGTACTCTGTCCTTTTTGTTTCTTTGGGTTTTAGTACAGTCAGTCTTTCCTAGCCACTTCCTTTTTGCATTTTTTATTCTTTGAGTCTTTTTATCTCTGTTTACCTTTTTTCTGTTTGTTTGGGTTTTTTTCCCTGTTTATTGTCTTTAAGTTTAACCTGCTATGCAACAGGAGTTTAAAGATAATATTTATCTACCTGCAGTCTATTACTGACCAGTTCTTCTTCCTCTGCCTGTTCTTCTAAGTGTTTCATCATTGAATTCTGCTATGACAGCTGAAATCTGTCACTGCAGAGTCTTCAAACAGTTATGGGCGGGTATGGCATTGACTTGATCCATAAGGAATCCAACTGTCACCTCTACCCAATTCCTTAATGAGTTGTCTATTTTCTATTCCACAGCTTTTCATGTTGAATGCAGTACCTGCAGATAGCAGCAAAAGCCATTGTAACACAGAATTTTAAAAAATCTCTTTTTCCCCTCCAGCAGCGTTACCCCCATCCTTTCTTTAAATCTGTTCCCTGTCTTCCCTCCTCGTTCCACATCCTATTCCTCATTCACTGTGCATACTTCTGTGTCTGCAGCCATTTTATTTCTTCTGTTATTTCATCTTGGGGTTTTTTTTAAGGTCGGTGGCAGAGATTCAGATCTGCAAATGTGACAAATAAGGTTCAGTCTTTATCTTTCCTACTCTTTCTTTTCCCCTTTTTTTTTTTTTTTTTTTTTTTTGATGCAATCATTTTCTTCAGCTGCACCCCATGAGCTTTTCCTTACCTAATCAAATTCCTTCTGGAATCTTAACCACTGTAGCTGCGTGTAGCTCTGTGTTTGATCTCTGACAAGTGCAAGGCAAGTTGAACTGGATTTAAAATTTATCTGAGCAGTGACCTTGTCTACTATTATGTGTGACTGGTTCCTGCCAAAGCACATTCTAAATTTCTTCACTGCCTGTCCTGTTAAAGTTTGTACAAAATTGATCGTTTCTCATTTTTACATTTCAGGCTGCTGGGAAGAGGCTCAATGTTTGTGTTTTCCCCAGAACAGTTTCAAAGACTGCTTAAAATAAATCCTGAATGGAAATCCCACAGACTTCTCGATTTAGGGGCTGGGGATGGAGAAGTCACTAAAGTTATGAGTCCTCACTTTGAAGAAATCTATGCCACTGAATTGTCTGAAACTATGATATGGCAGCTTCAGAAGAAGAAATACAGGTATCGTACTGAATAATTCCTACATCCTTTATATTACACATTACAGCAAAGTAATCTATTTGTAATTTAATGCATCTTCAGTATTTTCAGCCAATTCCTCTATTGTTTGATTGTTATGGAAAAGGTTAACCTGTACGAAAGCAGGAAAACAAACACACCTGCTGATCCCTCTTACCAGTGTTGGTTTTTGAATCCTTTATTACCTGATGTTTATCAGGCAGTATAAATGTTCATAAGGCTGGACATGTAGCCATGCTGATCATTGATTTAGTTTTCTTTTCTGAAAGACCAGAAGGGATCGTGTCTGTCTCTTCTCTAAATGTTTGACCTTACCTGCACTATCAACACATCCACAGGGAATTATTGTCTTCAGTGGTTCTGTCAGAAATCAGCTTGTTTTTATTTAACAGACTGTATCTCTTTCTCTTTCCTTTCACAGGGTGCTTGGTATAAATGAATGGCAAAACACAGGATTTCAGTATGATGTTATCAGCTGTTTGAATTTGCTAGATCGCTGTGACCAACCACTGACTGTATTAAAAGATATTAGAAGTGTACTGGAGCCAACCAGAGGCAGAGTCATCCTAGCACTGGTTCTGCCATTTCACCCCTATGTGGAAAATGGTAAGTCCACAGATGAACAGCTGTTCAGGCAGGTAAAGAAAACATTTGTAGTATCCCAAGTTAAATGTTTTGTAAATGACACTTTTGTATTTGATTTTTTACAAATAACCAGTACAGGGCATGTTCAGAAGTATGAAATCATAGGTAAATAGGGCACGTGATGTAAGCTGTTTTGTTAACTCCACAGAATACATTGTTGGCACCAACAAAAAGCTCAAATATTGAAGTCACAGATCCTGTTTTGGAAGTTGCCACATTTCAGCTGTGTTGGAGGAGCTTGGGAAAACTGGTCTCTGACTAGGGCCTTTTACCTAGAGGTGACCCCAGTTGTCTCTAGTGACCAATTGAGCAAAACCATCAGAACTGTCTAATGCTGAATAGACGAGTTCAGGTCAAGCTGTTTCAAGTGTTCCAGATGAATCCCACCTAAAAATTCATAGGGAGATAACTTTCACTTTCCAGCATGAGGTCTCAAAGTAAAATATAGACCCCTATGAATACAAAGTATCAACCACTATTAATATTGTATTAATTTACATTGTACTAGTAACAGGAATAAAAAAGTAAAATTCTGTGCCAGAACTCAATTATTTACGCTACTTGAATTTTAAAGAAATATATGGGAGATTTTCAGATGAATCTGTCCTCATGACTAAACTTCTAAAGGGACAAGAAACTTTTTTACGTGCCTATGATTGTGGATTCAGGTTGAAGCACCCTGAAGGTGGTTTGAATTCCACGAGGCTGATGTTCATCAGTCATTGTTTGGACTCTGGTTCTCCTTGAGTGTGAAGACTTGTCTGTGGAAAGGCATGGATGCCCAGAAAATACGGAACTAATCACATTCTGGCAATCACAAATGCATCAAACTGAATCTGGTTTTCTTTTTCTACGTGCCAGTGGTATTTTGGTGGGAGAAGGGAGGAAAAAAATTGAAGTATAAGAAATAATGCCATCAGATAAAGAATTACTTAAAATACAGTATTTGAGCTTGTAATTTTGTAACTGTTCTGAAAAGTAGTGTGTCTTAAATTAGATTTGGGGTTTCACTTAGGCATCTGTAAAATATTTCAAGCATATTTGGTTACAACTTATTGTTCCTATAAAATAGAACAATATGGCTTCACCTTGTAGAAGTCTTTTAAAATTCCAAATACCAGCAGTGTCTTTCTAGTCTTCCACTGGCATATTAGAACCAAAAAATGAGAAATGCTTTTTTTTGTGTGCCTTCAAAACTCTGTGCCATTGTGTTTGCTAATCACTATTGCACCCCACATCTACTTTGCTGCATTTTGTTGGGTAACCCTGTAACAGAGCATGTACAACTCCCTGGCTCAACAGGAGGGGATAAGTTAAGGAACAAACTATTCTAAGCCTGCTTATATCCTTCATCATGAATCTCCTACCATGCACTGGGAGGAGAATAGAGACTTAAATTTATAAATCTCAAGGGACTGGAAACCTGTTCTGTGATTGTTGAACGCAGTCCTTCCTACTTGTTGAAAGTTGAAATGCTGTTGTAAGATGATTTGTAAAGCAATGCCATAATTTTATTTGTGATGGTGACTTGGCAGATGAGTCACTTTGCTGAAGGCAGTTTTGTTCTCTTAGTATGTTCTGAAACTTAAAAGCATCCTCAGTTTGTCTGTTTGCCACTATTACGGATATGGACCCATATAAACTGTTAACAATGCAGGTTAGCACACAAAAAAGTTACAGCTTTCCCACTTAAGATCGATTTAACTGTGGGCTAAAGAAACAGACAGTGAACTGCCAGACTGCCTTCATGATGTGAAAACCATTTTAGAATTTCAGTATTTTCATTCAGCTGTTCTACATGAAGATGCATTTTAAAAATAGATATGTACATGTGTTTTATATATAACAAAATTATACTTGGAACATTCAAAGAGGAGAGCGTTTCAAGGCTCAAGTAACTTCTTGTAGCAGCTCATTAAAACCAGCTTGGACCCACATAGTGAAACTTTTGAATTTTGTAGAGGGAGAATAAATGGAAAAGAGTTGGGGCAGGTAAGGTGTTTGATTCAGTGATAGATCCATAGATAGAAGTGGAGAAATTATTTTAATCAAAATGAGATATTTGGGTTCTTACATGCAGTATAAGGGGATGGTAATGGTGGAAGCTGTCTATATGAATAACATAAAACCTGCTCTAAGAGAACAAA
Organism: Cnemophilus loriae; assembly: GCA_013397755.1. NCBI lineage: Eukaryota > Metazoa > Chordata > Aves > Passeriformes > Corvidae > Cnemophilus > Cnemophilus loriae. The sequence continues at coordinate 3,553,320 of VZTF01004912.1, read as the reverse complement.
GCAAGGTGGAGGAGGAATTAAAATACAGATCTGTGCTCACTGTTTGTGGAATGACAGTGACACCTAGAGTCCAAAGCAGCTTAATCATAAATTTTCTCTGGGGCTTTTCAGTTTTATTTCAACATGCAGAACAACCAGGAATGCAGTTACTGCAGGTGTCTAAATTTGGCAAGAGAACCTGATGAATCATCATTAGACTGGTCACTAAGAACAAGTATTACCACAACTTTGTTTTTAATAGGTATCTCATAGAGTCATATAAGAATCCTTTGTATTTCCTAATACGGACAGAAGTCATTATTAGATAATACATGACTGGACTGGTGTAAGTTTCTGTAAAATAAAAATGTCATGCCATACTTCAGAAGTAGTGAACACTGGGAGCCTGGGAGGGTGAAATTTTCTTGTTGAACATGTTAATTTCCTTTTGATTGATTGACAGGGATGAGAAGGCAAAGGTGTGTTTTCCGTCCTCCTGAAGTAGTATTAATTGAGCTGGAAACACAGTAGAGTGTAAGATGAACCCTTGCTTTGTCTCACTTGTCAGTTCTCATCTTGCAGAAGTGAGAAATGCCACTTCACTTGTTAAACAAAGCCTTGCTTTATTTAAATTATGATAAAAGATGCAGCTGTTCTTTAGAACGGAAAATGCCTGGTACCAACAGATATCTTGTAAAAGTGCTGATTTTGCAGATTGGCTGGGTAGTAACTGCTGAAAAAGGTACTTTTAAAAAAAAAAAGTATACTGCCTTTGGCTGGATAGTGTAGTTCTTTTTTGTGCTTGTATCCATGTTGAACAGACATGCAAAGGCAAAACGTGGTGCTCCAGGAATTCCTGACTTGGGATGGTAGGACTGGGAAATGGGGGTTGTCAGCCTAGCAGGTGAATTTTAGTATTGGAGGAGCAACTTTTTCACAATGACCATTACTTTCCTAAATAGGTTTGGAAGATGCTCCCATCCCAAATGAGCTTTGCCAGGATAGAGCATGTGTTTATACTGTCAGTTTTTTCTGCTTATCTGACTAATGCAATGGTTTTGCTCTGTTTAAGCTGTTCTAAGGCTCAGTAACTGTTGGTCTGTAAATGTTACATCAGTAGCTATCCCATTAACATGACCAAACCCAGAATTTCACCCATGAGTTTATTTTCTGTTGCTGTCAATTATCAAACATAATTCACAATCGCTCAGTTCGTGTAAAAGGAATACATAAAAGTTTATGTAAAGAGAAAAAAAAAGACAGAATTAAATCTAAACTAAAAAAGGAAACTTTTATGAAGCATCAGCAGTTATCTTACAAAGATTAAGTCTTTTCCCAGGGTTCTTGGAAATTGAAAATGGAATATGTAACACAGATGTAAGGTTAAATGCACTTGGTTCTGGTGATCTGTTTAGAAAATACTCTTGAAGAACACTGCACTGCAAGGTTTTCTCCTCTCCTTTTAAAGCAAAGGAAGTCTGTGAAGAAGCTTAACTTCCTCACCTGCTCCTTTGCTTGCAGGAGAACTGTTGAACAAATCTGGAGTGCTGCACGTGCTCATCTGTTCTGATAAACAGTGTCATCTTCCAAATCATCCTAAGGAAAGAAGTGTTTCGTTATTGAGGTGATTTTTTTTTTTTTTTAATAAAGGCAGAATTTCTTTTTTGAGGCAAACTCCATCCCTTTAATTTTTCAGTAAAATCCTTTCTCCCATCTTATCCAGTTGTTTTTGTCCATGTGGTATCTACAGGCTTCAGAACACATTTCTTATCCTTTTGGCTTTTCCTAATATCCCCAGAGCACAGAGGCAGTAAAACATAGCCCATATTTTCATATCTGATGCTCAAACCAAGGACCAGGTCATGTCAGCAGGGACTTGAAGTCTTTAAAGGGGTAATTACAGAGGAAAATGGTTGGAGCTGTATGGAAATAAATGATGTAAAATGTATAGAGGAGAAGTGCTTGACTTTGGTCTCTGTTTCATTTTGTTCCTCCTTGCATCTCTGAATGGTCTCCGTGCTCAGAATAGGAAAGAATTCACATTGTTTCTCAAGAGAAGCAAGATTTTGGAAGCAAAATTTTGAAGTCATTTTCTTTGCTTGCAAAGACTTCTAAAGTGTGACTTCTAAAGTTGTGTGGTTTGTTTTTTTTTTTTTTTATTTAATAATTTACATGGCACGTGTAAAATTATTGCCGTATAAGACTTAATGGCATAAATTTGGAATGATGAAATAAGTTGTGTGGCTTTACCCAGTAATGTTGAATATGTAGTTTAGGCTCTGTGTGCTGAAGGAAGGGAAATACCTGTAAGTATATTACAGAGCTTTTGTAATAGTTTTGTTATGTTTTTGTCTCCTACTCTGAGTTAAGGGAGGAAGAGGAACTGCAAAAGAAATATTTTTCAAACATAACCTGTTAATAGCTCCAGGCATTTTACCAAACAGTCCAGACCTCTTCTTGGCAAAATATAAATTTTTGGCAGTTTTGTTTTTAAATGTACCTGCATACATTTAAAAAGGGGTGTGTGTATATTTATTTACACACACACATGTATAAATATATATATGTAATTGTATGCATATGGTCATTTAGAATGCTTTATAATGTCTTTGACGGTCATTCAAAATACTTTTTTTACATTTCTATCAACTTTAAAAGAAATAGACACAGTAAACTCCTAAAACCTTTCGGTTTCTCTTTTTCCCCATAAATTTAGGTATTGGTAGGTGGGTACTCACAGGCTGTTGGCTGTGTTGAGCATATCTCTGCTTTTGAAGTTCTTGAGCAATTGCTTGAAAAATTTTTCGGCCGCTATTTATTTTCTGCAAGTTATTTAAAATATTTTGGTTCAGTGCAACATTTTGAGTTGGAGGAAACATCTTTTTCTACCTTTTGTAATTTAGTTTTTTTTACCTGGATATGTCTTTGGGAATGTTACTAAGTAGCACTTTAAAACATACAGTTTGGCAAGCAGAAGGGTTCTAAATTACATTATTATTGCATTACTTAACATATACACCTTCTTTAATAAATCTTTAAATGCATGGCTTCTTATTTTTGTACAAGGATACATAGTGGTGGAGGTTATTGTTTTAAACACATTAGAGCTTGCTTGAATGGATCACTTAAAGAAACAAAAAATCAATAGCAAAACCTGTTATTGTCAGAAGTTTGAACAAAATTTACTTAAAACCTAAAGGAAACAGTGTATTAGAGATGGCCTTTACATAGATTAACTTTACCATGCATCCAATGGGTTAAAAATAAATTAACTGATTTGTTAAAATTAGTTAAATATAAATTGAGAACTAATTTTGTACAAATCTAAAGTGAAGCCTTAACAGCTCGGAATGTCTCTTTAATGGAATCATCAATTAATCATAAATTTGATGTCCAATAGACTTTAAAAAGACAAGAAAAAGAAGCTCTGAATCACAGACAAAGCAAATAACAGGGTAACATACACAGTTCTCTGTTGTTTGGTCTTTCCTACTTTTCTTTAGCAGCTTTGGTTTTAACTGGAGGGAGGAAAAATAAATGAAAAAGCAATTAAAATATAAGATGAGAAGTTAGCAGAGTAGTTAAAATTGTTGCCGTTTTGCAGTGTCAGTTTGTAGATAAGTGTCTCACTAGATCAGCTTATACCATTGGAAAAATCAGAGAGGTTTTCACACGTGTAAAGCCTTTTTCAGCTTCTGGCAGTAGATATTGCAAATGTTTTTGCTTCGAGCACAGTGGGACCTGCTTGAAACACTACTTAATTCTCAAAAATAAACCAATGGCAGCACAGATCCAGTTTTTCCCCTGAAGAAGGCTTGATTAATTTTCCCACTGTACGCTTCACATTTCACTCTGTACCTTCACTTCTAAAGAAAAACAAAAATGTAAAAGCTAGTCCTGTCTTTATACTTAGACAGTGGTAACTACAGGAAAGAACAATTTTACCATATCGTACCAGTAAGGACTGTGAAGTCCTGATTCTCCTGTCAAAGACTCATTATTGTGTAAAGATTCCAGTTGTAGTTCTGTGTGTTTGTTTTTATCTGAACACAAATTTTGTTCTAGATTAAAAAAAAAAAAAAGCAGTAATTATGTAACTTTTAACCATGTGCATTTTAATTGGTTTGTTCCTGTAAGCATAAAACTTCTTCCAAGTCTCTAATATTTTTAGATTTTACCAAGGTCTCTCTTCTGTACATGTATGAAGAGAATCAGTAGACAAGTGAAGTCAGTCTGCAGTAACTTTACTGCAGCTCATAAATACGTTAATGTGAAATTTAAAGTATTTTACTTTTACTGGACATTTATACTCTCAGGATAATTTTAACTTCAGAATACCTTTTCTTTTAGACACTTTGCTGAAAAAAGAAAATATGGTTGCTGTTGAAAGTCCTGGTATGTGCCACTCAGGAGTTCACAGATGTGTGTGTGCAGCATATGGACCTCAACCAACCTCCTCTTTAAAACTTAACCATAATAGTTATGAAATCTAGAAATGTTTTTTTAATCCCCTTATGGAGATGTTAAAACTGCATCGATTTACAAAATTAACAAAACCAGAAAAATCACTTTGAGCCTACCTTGTAGACCACAAAGGACGTGAGCACAGCTGAGCTGTACAGGAACAGTAAGGACGAGGCAGTGATCATGAAGATGAGTTTTCCATTGCTGTGCTGCTTCCCTGGTCCTTTATTAAAAATGAGTGTTAGAATAAAGGGCAGTTCTGATTCACATGATTTTTTTAAGACACTGCATTCCAGCTCCCTTTCTCTGAGGAATTAAAAAAACCATATACCATCAATATTTTTCTGGTTCATTTTCAGTCTAAATTCCTTGGTGAGATCATTTTCCTTTCGTTTGCTCATATGTTTGCAAGGGCAATGGAGACCTGTTAGTTTTGATTACAAACCCTTTCATTAGGGATAGAGAGAGAATGGAATCCAGTTTTCTGCTCTTGTAAAGGTATATCTGAATAAAGCTCATAGACTTCTGTTCAGAAATGGAATTAGAGGAAGGAAGGAATATAAAGAAAGTAGTAATCCAGCTGAGTGTTTCTGGGTTTTTTTTTTCTTTTTCCATTTTAGGCATGTAAAACTGAAATGTAGTTTCTGGGGTTTCATCACTTTCTTAACTAGAAGGCAAGTGATACAAAGGTTTAGAATATTTTTCTGAGGCTGGCAGAGTCCCCAGGTCTGAGGCCCTGCACTCTCTTGCACGTACTTCTACTAAATGCTGGTTTCTCTACTTCCCATTTTTTTGTTGATACTTCCTTTCTGACAGCCATGAAAGTCTTTATGTAAGAGCATGTAAAGTGTGGTTAGACAGCACAAGTGCAAAACTTATTTCTTTTGTAGAATTCTAGAGTCATCTTCATCCTATGACAGAACAGCCTAATTAGCAAACGAGGTTGAGATGCTTATTTGTGGAATCCCTCTGGTTTTACTAATAACATCTTAATATAGCCATACTACTCCTAATGGGTTTGTTGGTATTTCCATCTTAAATGTCATTCTTGAAAGTATACATAAAGAGAGTATTTAGAAAAGATAATTTATTTCATCTAAGATGCTTCATTAAGAAGGAATTAACAACTGACCTGTTACCGTTAGTACTGTTCCATCTCCTGTTTGTTTAGAAAGGGGTGAATCTGAGTCTGCAAATGCTATTCCACAGATATAAACAGCGTTGTCATCTACAGTCAGATCTTTAATCTCAAGTAAGATATTATTTTCTGATGAATGTACTTTGTACTTCTGATGATCTGTGCACCCAGGAGTACACAAATCCTGATGTGTATTAGTTAAAAAGCGAAACCACAGAACTTCAGGTGGGGACGAGGAGCATCCAGAGGCAGAGAAAGTGCATGTTAGGGACACATTGTTCATGGAGGAGTCAGCTTGCTGAAACCTGGGCTGTGTTACAGAGACTCGGCAGTGACTTGCAACACCTGTTGGGAAGGAACAATTGGTAGTGTGAGGGACAGCTAAAAAGCAAGGTACAGTCTAAAAAGAAAAAACAGCTGGTTTTGGTTCATTCAAGAGAAGGTGGGAGGAGAGGAAGAAACCAACTGTGTTTCAGACTTGAAATTGTTAAGGTAGTTTTCAGCGCACTTTGTTTTTAGATAGTTCCTACAGCTTGCACATGTGCTCATTTAACAGTTTTATCTGCTGGGTAATGAGCTTGGCGTTCTATTTTCTGACAAAATAGAGACGACTGATAGATCTGAAGCAATGTGAATGTTTCCTTTGGCCCTGGAGAAGACCAGAAGAATACTTGATGCAGTTCCCTGCCTGAGATTTAGTCCTGCGTGTTTGTGGGGGTACCGGGCAGTGGGGGTGGGAGCTGTGTGACATAAGCGCAGCTGCTCCGTGGAGCAGTTCTGCAGGGCTTTCTCTCTTCACTGCTCCTGGTCTGAGTGAAGCCAGACGGCCTGAAGGCAGGCAGTGGAAATGTCATAAATCAAGACATTTATAATTCAGCAACTTCATAACATTGATTAGACTTCACAATGGTAGTTCCTAGACATTCTTCCACTACATCACATATATTGACTCTGGGTTTCTAAGAATAATAGTGCTTGTTAGTTCTGACATTTAAAAATGTGTGTAGAGAAAACAGGAAGGTTAATCAGAGAAGAGCATTCTAATTAAGGAACTAAAATGTGTGGTTTAATATGACAAGTCTGGAAGATTTTGTTAAGTCCTTATTGAAATCCATAGTGTGAATTCTGTTTTAGTATATTTAATTTTATTCTAATAAATTGTATAGTTATTTAAACTATGGCATTGAGATTATTGCAGTGAGAATAAAGGTAGTGTCTAAACAGCATCCTTTTCTGCTTGCCAGAAAATAACAAATTAGAAGATAAATAAACTGAAATCTCTTAGTGTACTGCTGATATACAATTTATAAACCTGTCCATGGTGAACAATTAGCATTGTCCCTTCATCATTTTTCTCACCAAATCCAATCAGATTCCATGTCTGTGACTTTTACAGGAATAAAATGAAACTGATTTTGTGTCAGGTCTATATCAGAGCCATTCCACAGCAGCTACAGCAATCTGAAATTGTAAGCTGTGGGTGTACTTGCACCCTGTGTGGTGAAAGGCAGTAGCTTGTGCTTCTGCAGCTGATCCCCTTCTCTTTTCCCCCTTATCCACAGGCTCTGGTGTCCTTGCAGAGCAGAACTCCATGGCCTCAGGTCATGTAGGTGCTGCCTGCTGAACTTCCCAAACCCTCCTCCCAAACAAACACAGTTGCAGTGAAACCAGGCTGCTGCTGGAGCATTCCAAGCGGGGAAGTGCAGCAGGATTTGACTCAGAAATCACAGGTTACAGCAGCATTTCAGACTTTTGGAAGAAAAAAGCATTTGCTAGCAGTTGTGTACTTTGGAAGTTATATGAGGAGAGCAGAAATTAACTTGATTTTCAGCAAAACTTTTCACTGCTTTTATTTTGTAGCTGTTTTGCAAATCATAACCATAAAATTCTCAGTTTTCTTTAACTGCTGTTAAATTAGAAAATGTAAGAAATTTTTTAGAAGTCTTACCAGCACCATAGAAGATCCAGTCAAATGCCAGCATTAGCACGTTTTTTAATTTGTTGAAAGATGCCATGTCTTGTAGCTCTCTGGAAATGAGTCTTCTTGAAGGAAGAGGAACTTAGGAAATGTTTGGATTTGCAGAACTGTCTTAGTCACAAGATGTAGAACTTCCTGTTTAGAAGGGTGTTTACTGCTGCATTTAGCAAACTAGTTAAAGGTACAGACCAAACCAGAAAGCTTTTGTTTGTTGTGGAGGACATTACTTGGAAAATGAGTGAAGAACTTTAAATTTTGAACTTCTGAGAGTTGCATCTATAATCCTTCAGATTATTTCATTGGATATAACAAATAACAAGACATTTTCCAGCATGCTACAAGTGATCAGCTTCTTAATTTTACATGACCCGAAGCAGCCTTTAGCAGATCAGCTGGTAGGTGGCCACTGAAGGCACAAAGTAGCCATCCATTGTAGTGTGGTGATCTGCTGGTGAAAGCTTCACATAATTTTCAACTTGCTGACTCTAATTACTATAATTACCTCTGTGCCTGTCTCTACCAGCCTCTCTAATGGCGGTTACCTTTTAGCCACTCCGGGCACTTCTAGTTAAAAATGTAACAAAAGATAACCTTAAAGAAGCTGCTTTTGAACAGCAGGGATAAACTGGAACTGATTTTACAGCAGGTCTACAAGCGGCTTGGCAATCTCCTGTGTGGAGTGGAATGGAACATAATCAGTGTAATTATGCTTTCTGTAAGAAAATGCAGCACACAATAAAGTTTTCTTTATAATTGAAACAAAGCTGTTCTGTTTTCTCAGTAGGTGGCAAGTGGGAAAAGCCCTCAGAAGTTCTGGAAATCAAAGGGCACACTTGGGAAGAACAGGTGAACAGTCTGCCAGAAGTCTTCAGTAAAGCTGGTTTTGCCATCGAGGCTTTCACCAGACTGCCCTACCTCTGTGAAGGTGACATGTACAATGACTACTACGTGCTGGATGATGCTGTCTTCGTCCTCAAGCCAGTGTAAGCCTGTGTGCAGTAAAGCTCCACAATCTAACCCAAGAAGCAGCCTCTGAAAGAGGGTTTTGATTTATGGTTACTTAAAGGGAGGGAATTTTGGGATTGCCATGCTAAATAAATACCATGTAAGAAATTTAAAGGCCAAAATACTAATGTATTTCTTTGTAGTGTGATTAGGGGGGGAAAAAAAGGTTTTTTAAATGGACTCCTCAGCTGAGAATTTCTTTTTTACCAGCTCTTAAACCAACATTGCATTCTGCAATCCAGCAGCAATGGGGGATATTTTTTTATACTTACCTGCAACAGGGATCATATCCAAACAAAAGCAATAGTCTTTATAATGGTGAAACTGATACAGTGTGAACTGTTGTGAAAGAAATCAAGCAAAATCTGGCAATAAAGTTATCCATTCAGTTCAAGCCTTGTTGAATAAAAACTGTTGAAATGGATAATCTTCCATGCTAAGTTACTTTCTCTCTTACTGTCATTCTTCACGTTTTTAATCATGCTAATAAACTTTTTTGAGATGACTCTTGCATTAACTTTTGTGTTCATTTTTGTAACCATAGCCATGCTTGTCTGCAGCAACTGCTCTTTGTTTTGAGAATCAAGCTTTCAGTAGCAGCGCAACCTTGCATTTATTTAAACAGCATTTGATTACTGTTTAATGGGATAACAGTGACAAAAAAAGGTATCACTTTTGGTTGGGTTTCCTTCATGTTATTCTCTCTCAAAGCCTCATAAATCCTCATTGCTTTTGCATATGCTATTTTCCAGCTAAAGGAGTTATGGTAGAACTTGTCAAAACTGCACTTTAAACTGATGGCTTTAAAAACAATCCCTCTAAGCAAGTTGTTGCCAAATATTTTCAGCTTTAAAAAGTTGCAGGTGGTTTCTTGCAGATTTTCTGAGTCAAACTGTCCGTGAGGATCAGGCTGCAGTGGCTTGAGAGTTTAGCTAGCTTGAGACATTTTCCTTTCTTCAAGAGCACTAAATAAATGCTATTTATTTTAGCATGTCTTGTTTTAAAAACTGTTTGTGGATAATATCTGGCAGTTGGGATATAATTTTCCTTTAAAACAACAAGAGACATCATAAGTAGTACAGACCTGGCAGGTGTACGTCATGCAGTGCTTGGGCTGCAAGTGTGAGAGAGCAGAGAAACCTCAGGTAAGTAAAGTAAGAACTGACTTCTATGCTTTTGAAGTCTAAAAAAGTTGTCTGTTGTGGGGTTTCTTGTGGTTTTTATAATTCTTGGTAATTTTATGCCAGATAGGATGCTTAACATGTCATTTTAGGTTTACCTCAAACTCATTTTGCCTGATGGTTAATGGCTTCTCCTGCCAATTTGTTAGCTTTTTGTTGTCAGTCATCTTTGTGGAATAGTATTCTGTAGTATGGGGCAAGGGATTCGACTGGTGAAATTTCAAATTACTTTTCAACAGTAATTTAGACTCTGTGTTATTTCAGGATGTGCTGTAGCATTTTGGCACATAGTGCAATCAGATTTGTCTGTTGGGAAAAGGAGCTGTGCATGCTCTGGAGTGAATCCATTAATTAATCTTCTGCTACCTTTATTTTGTACTCATCTAGTAGTAGGAAAGTGTTTTTTAATGTGTCATGAAATTAGGTTAAGGTAGCAAATATGTATTAAGACAAACTTCTTCAAAGGTACTTAGGTGTTTTAATCTTACAGGTTAAAAATCACACAAAAGACTAAATTTCATGTCTCATCTTTTAGTCCTGTCGCTTAGGATTTCAGTTTGTAATAGCTTTGAGATGTTTGAGAACAGAAGATGCAATGTAAGTAATAGGGCTTTTTTCCTTTCTTAAGATTTTCTACTTTGTTCACTCTATTTAACCAAGTATTACACTTGAGGAATTAAAACATAAGCAATAATGAAGAAAAGCTTTCTACAAACCCTAAATTCAGCAGGGTGAAAAACCTGCTTAGTCCTGTTGAATAACCAGAAGAACCCCTAGGACTGTACCTACACCTGTATTTCTAAAGCCAGAGTTCCTTGGGAGGGAAGGGAATTCCTCCTCCCTGCAGGCCGTGAGAGAGCATTTGTGTGCAGTTAATGGCTGCTCACAGCCCACACAAAGAAGCTCTCGAGTCCGGTAGTTCATTAAATTGCCTCAAATACTCTAAGGTGCCATCTACGGCAACAAGTCTTGCAATTCAAATGTCCAAATTCATTACTCCGGGGTTTGGGAATCCTGCCTCGTCCTTCCACTGTCTCTGTCCGGCTGTGGGTGACAGCGCCCAAGCTGCACTGCAGCGCTCTCACTAATGTGCAGCGTTTTGCCCTGAAGAGTGACTAAACTGTTCTGTTCTGTCAGGGCGGACTGGGTGTGTTGCACTGCAGGGAAACGATGCTGTGCTAGCGCACGATTTAGCCAGAAACTTTCAAAGCAAAGCTGGTACAGGTTCATCCCTCAAAACCACAGCGCCCTTTTGCCGGGCGATCCCAGGTACAGTCAGTTCATACTCTGAGGAACCCAGGGCCACCTGCCCCTGCTCGGGCTGGGGAGATGGGGGAGCAGGGCAGCACCAGCCCTGTGTTTCCGCTGCACAGCTTGCTGAGCTCTCTTCATCCCGGGACAGAAGTGTCCCCTCCTGCCCGCTCTGGGAGTGCCTCGCCCGCCGAGCCCCCGGCGGAGGAGAGTGTCCCGCCCGCCCTGAGGGCCGGGTGCTGCTGGGCCCGAGGCTGCAGGGCGGTGCTGGGCCCGGCCCCGCTCTCAGGGTCCCTGGCTGGAGCCGCCCAGCTCCTGCAGAGCAGGGGAGGAGGCGCACCCGGCAGAGGCAGGTAAAGTGCTCTGCGGTCCTGGCTCTCCTTCTCTTCTCCTGCCCGCTCTCCCTTTCCAGCCCAGACCCCTTGCGGGTTCCCCCCACTGCATGTGGTGCTTTTTCTCAGAGCCCGGGTGCAAGGGGCAAGGTGGGCACGGGCAGTGCAAGGGCTTATCAGCAAGACTTGTGATTGTGAGGTCAGCTTTCTGGTTATCGAGCTTCAGATAAGGCAGCGACTGCATGGAGTGAGTGATAAAATGTCTAGGATTTCTGTACGTGGAAGAGTGGCTGTTCGGGGAGTGAGAGGAGAAGACAGTCTGGGAGCTCCTCGTAAGTGGGGAGTCCTGCAAGGGTGACTTGTCAGAGATCTGATCATGGCATATGCAGGGAATGATCTCCGGGGAAATGCTGGGTGGGATCTGCGGGAGATCTCCACAGCGTGATTTGGGGCTGTCTGAAAGCTGCTGTGAACTGCAAACAGCTGCTGTTTCACTGAAAAAATGAACTACTTCATCCCACAGATTGTCTTACCAAGCAGGGCTGTTTCATAGCAGACCCTTTTGTGCGCCTGCTGATTGTCCGCTTGAGTTAGTCAGGATGAAAAAGCACTTTCCTTAGCATTTAATCTCCTTATATATTAAGTTAGGATGCTTTAATTAAAATACACTCCCTGATCAATGTGAATAAATTGGAATAAACAAATCAGGACTGACATTGGAAGCATGATTTAACCTATGCAGAGTAATCAAACCTTACTGCAAAATTATTAGGGCACAGGCAGAAACAAACACAACTAAGTTCATTGTCTAGGAAACCAGATACATCTGAATGAGAGACATTTACTGTGGTGCTCCCAAAAGAGTAGCTGAAAGGGGTTTCAGTGTGTGTAAGAACAGGACAGAGGTGATAGCTTCTTAAAGTCTAATGTTTAAATTTTTCATCATCTGTCAGTTTCAGTCACTTCTGTTACAAGACTAGAGTTAAGTATTTGCAGTAGACTGAAGTATTGCTGGAGGCTTGTTGAAAGACGTTTTCATAAAAGAGTGCCTTGGTACATGGGATTAAACAGTCCAAAAAAGGTGTCGTGTTTATCAAATGTTCAGATCTGTAACTCAAGCCGTGGCAGAGAACTTTGGGGGGGAAGAAAGAGAGAGTGAGCACAGATCCAAATTCAGCAACAAAAAGAAAAGCAGAAATTCAGTGTCTTGCAAATAAACCTTTGAAATGAGGGAAAGGGAGAGAAAACCTAACAGTCTCCTTATGGTCAGAGCCAAGTTGGCCAATGGGATCCTCTGTGTCATTTGATAAATCAGGGACTAATCCCAGTGTAAGAAGCTGCAATCTGTGGATAAAGGCATCAACTAATATCTCAGATTAATTAGTTGTTTTACCTGTGGGGGTGGTAACTGTCAGGCTGAGCAGAGGGCCAGCCTGAGGGTGCAGAGGCAGGAAATCCTCTCTGCAGTGTGGATTGAAGCAGCTGATGGCCCTCAGAGCTGTGGAAGGAACGTGGCTGCAGAAACTCCCGGGTGAGACCTGCCCAGTCTTTGCTTCCTTTCCATCCCATTGCATTGCTGCTATGTGAGTCCTTGTCCTTCAAGAACTAGACCAAAAGCAACACAATCATTTTGTTTTGGACAGCTGTGAGACTGTCAGTTTTTTTCTGAAGGTAATCAGTGACAACCCAGTGAAAAACTCTGGGTATTCCATTACTGCCCTTCCAGACAATTTATCTTTCAGTGATCTTTATGCTGCACAGCACAGGGCAGCAGGGATAGCAAGAGGTACTAAAACATCTCTTTCCACAGAAACAGTGTCTGAGGTGGGGGCGAAACATTCATGGGACACTTCTTGTGAGTACAAAGACCACGGCTTTGATCCGTCCAGGTAAAGTGACATGGTCTGTTTCCCAAATGCGTGACTTTCCCTCTGCTTCAGAGGAGCAGAAGGACGTGTTCTCCCTTTTTGCCGGATGGGGCAGCAGGGAAGGGGAGCACTCCTTACCCCTCCCTGCCTGGAGCACCCTGCAGTGACATGGAACAAGGGCCAGGCTGTCCCACCCCCGAGTTCCAAGATCTGCGAGTGGAGGGTGCCAGACCAGGCCTGCAGTGATCCTGCAGGCAGCTTAACCAGCTAGGAAAAGCTTCGGGTTTGTTCGAGGCTTCTTTACAATTTCCTTTTTCACTCCCTCTATTTCTCTTCTTTTTTATCTGATTTTAAAAGGATTTGTTTGCCTGTTTTAACAAAACTGCACTGAAGTCATATTTAGGTGCAGTGTAATTTAGTAAATAAATGGTGCTACAAGGAAGAAAATTAAATGAGCCACTTGCTAAAGGGAGATAAATCTGACTGCACACGCACTCTTGGTGGACTTGTGTTTGCATAAAGTATATCTCTATCCTAGAAAAGGATCTAAATTAAAAACTTGGGAGCAAGCAGTTTTGGATTGTTCTGATCTCTATCTATACTCCATAGCATAGGCTGTTTCTGATTTATAGCTGTGAAAGTTCGGGGTGAATATTGCCTTTTGACTCTGTTCTTCCTATTTTCCTTTTCAATACAAGTATCTTTTTATTCTAAAAAGCACCAGAAGAAATGTCCAGACTTTTGAAGATGTGTTTCTTGTTGATATCAGTGAATTGTGCTGAAATTACTCACAGCCAGAACTCTGAAGGTAAGATCAGAACTCCTGTCTGAGGGGTGTATTTTGTGGGATGGAAAAAGCTGTGTGTAATAAGTTAGGTACTGTTCAGTAACTGGGACCATGGTCTCTGCTCTCTTGACTTCATGGAGCTGTGCCAGCAAAGAATTTCACCAAGACTGATTATTATTTAATAGCCTTTTTTTCCCCCACTGTTTTTCGGTAAATAAATTTAATCAAAACTGCATTAAAGGTTTGCAAATAAATTATATATGTATATATAATCACTGCATACAATAAATGTATTTTTGTGTAACACAATTGAATGATAAAACATTAAATTAACTTCTAGTAACGGGACAATCTTTTACAGATTTGCCTCCATTGTTACACAAAGCTGTGGTTAGTATTTTTATTTGATTTCTTTACTAACATTTTATATTATAATCTAAAAATAATAATTTATTACATATATTTATATTTTTTCCTTAGGAGGAAGTAATAGCTGGGAAATATCTGAATGGTAATGTACAGAGTTGTTCCCACTTATGCTTCTAAAATGAATTAAAACTCAGTATCTCACCATAACTTTTTATGTTCCATTTTTCATGTGCAGCTGTCCTAGATATACTTAATTTTCAAAGGTAATGTATTACTCTCACCATCTTGATTTTTTGGTATTATCTTGCACTTCAGATATGATCTGTTTCATTTCCACAGAAACTGGAACATTATGGATAGAATGAAACTGGCACATATGATTGCTTGGATTTAGGTCTCCTGGGAGGAGTATTTCCTATTAACAGAGAAAAACTTGTTTGTCATGAAAAAGAAAAAAAAGTGTATAGAATGAGGCTGAAAATAAACACTTGCTACAGTTTTCAGAGGTTTTGATAATTAACTTTGCTCACATGTGTCAGAATGGCTTCTTAAGGAAATTAAGTGCAGTTCCAGCTTTCTGTCCACCTCCTTCTTTCAGTCCCACTCCATCCCCCATCCTCCAGCTCCTGGTGGCTTTTGAATTATTTGCTAATTTTGTCTAAATGTGAAAGAGCAGTGTAAGCCTCAAAGGCCATTCCACTCCTACATATTTTGAGAAAATCAGTGGCTGTGTAAGGAAGACAGAGTGAAATTAATGACTCTGCTGAGGGAAAGGCAGCAGTTACTCCCTGTGCTTTCTGCAAGCAGATCAGAACAGGCATAACGGGGTGCCAGGAAGTACATGCCTGGAGATGGTACTAATGGCAACACCTTGGAAAATTGAGATTATTGTGGGTGGTTATGGAATTAGATGGAAAAAAACTAATTAATTCCATTCTCCATTGAACCATGTATTTTCATTGCATTAAATACATCAACTATTGCTCTGGCTAGGCAAAAAAGTGAATACTTGTGTCATTATGGTGTTAGCATCACTCTTTGTTTCCCTTTTTCTTTTTTACTCTTGTAATCTGCTATTTAACTTTTTATATTATTTTACTGACATTTTTGGTCCTGTTTCCTGTTACAGCTCTAATGTCTGGACAGCAGACCTGCATACAAAAGTCATGGCATATTTTCATGCCCAGGAAGTTATGTTTACTCTTAGCAGCCTCCAGGTTTGTGACATTTAAGATGCATGAAAATTTTTATTTGAAAAGGAATTTAAAAAACCAACCTACCTCTGTAGCCAAAGCTAGGTGGTCAATGATAGAGGTAATTAACACATCTACACTGTAACAGCTAAATGGGAAATAGGAATAGGTCGTCTGTTTCCCCCAAGATTGCAGGAGAATGCAAGGCAGAAATAACAATAATAACAATCTTTTTTGCTTTTCCTCTGGTGGAAGCAGGAATTAGGAGTTTTCAGGCTCATTGTTTTGGAGTGCATATAAATGCTGTTTCTCCAGAAAATGACGGATTTCTCCCAGATTTAGACTGGCTGTAGTTCACACTGCTCCTTATGGAATGAGAGGCTCCAGAGCATCCTACAGAATGCCTCCACCTTTTAAAGCTGCTCTGAATGCTGTTTTTGTAAATTATCGATGTGGAAGTGATGCAGGAAGGAGTTGTTGTTCTTCCTCCTGCTGCTGTGGATTAATGATGAGCTGCTTTAAGTGGAGCTGTACCCAGCTAATCAAACCTGAGCCCCTCCCTCATCCCTGCACACACTGAAACAGGGAAACTGTGCCATCCCTGAGCCTCAGGCATTCCCAGAAGCTCCACAGTGCTTGAACCCTGTCCCAAGCTCCCTGTCACTGTCACAGCTCATCCTCACCTACATTTTCCTGCCACTGCCCCTTCCCTTTGTCAGGTTTATTAGCAGCCTGAGGCTCTCAGCAGGCTGAACCCCGAGGCATAAAGGAACTGTGTTAGTATTTGGTGGTGGCAATGCAAGTTAAGGAAAGGCAGCAAAGAACAATTGCAACTCAAATTCCAAACCAGTTCTGAAATAATTCTGTCAGGAATTAGAAGGGATTTTACTCCAGTCTGCTGCTAATGAGCCTTACATTTATTTCTGTTCCAATGTTATGATTCCCCTTAAATTTTTCAAAACAGGCATGAGCTTGTTAAGTGGTAATGCAGCTTGATGCATGAGAGAGTATTTTTGGCTTATGACCTGGTAGAGACTTTTCCTCCCATCTAATTGCACATTTCCTTCCCTTTTTTAAGTAATAGGCACATGGTACCTGATTTTTTTTTAGGTTTTTTTTTTAAAGTTTCATTTTCACAGCTCTGCTGTGTGAAGCAGAAAAGCTTTATTACTCCTGCTTTATGAAGTGAGAAACTGAGGCATCTTTGTTAAAAGACTCCCTTGAGAGGACTTGTTCATGAAGCCAAGAATAGGATTTGAAAATTACTGTCTTTCAGAATGCATTTAGATTATTTTTGTTTTCAGTTTGTGTGGAGAATAGTTATTTTGATCATTGGCAGCACAGACAATACAGAGCTACACACTTAGTTCTCCTTGAGCACAGATTTTCAGAGAGTACAAGATACTCCTAGTACAATAGTATGAGTTTTATGTATATTATACATATTTTTCTGTACTTCAGATGTCCATAAAAAGTTATCTGAAGAACCTTTTATACCAGCCCAGGAAACTACTGTCTGAATTGCAACAGCTTGATCAGCAGCAGTTCCAAACTGCAATGAAGTACCTCTTCAACAGCAAAAAGAAGCATCTTGTAAGTGACTTTACACTGTGAAAAGGAGAAGCTGCTGTCGGTGGTTTAGGTAAATGGAAATGGAGGCTCACAGTGCAGGCCCTACAGTTACTTAACCTGGGTTGGACTGGATTCTAGGACTCCCTCTCCTCTTAGGTTAGACTTAGTTAATTTAATTCTTATTGTCTAGAAGTTGCTGCAAGTCCAAGTCAGTGGTTTGGATTTTCACTGTAATCAGTAGAGAGAAACTGAACTCCAGAGAGTGGTTCACCCTCCTGCAGTAACATCTAAGGTAGGTAGGGCCAGTTACTCTCAGGGAGTATCTTCTTTTCAGTGTCTGGAAAAAGAGCCAAGATGGCTAATGAAGGTGAAATTAGTAATTTTGTTAATCAGCCATTTGGATTATCTTTCTGGGTTTCATTTTTGTTTTGTAAAAAAATCCAAGCTGGTCTCTGCCCAATGCCAGAAAGGAATTATCTGAAGTAATGCAAACAACCAGTAGTTTGCAGCTGTTTTTCATGAGAACAGGATCGTATTCTATGCAGAGTCAGGCCTCAAAATGAACAATATATTGAATTAATCAGAGATTTTACTTTAACACTTTGTTGCTTGCAGGAAATGGGAAATATTATTCTTGAATGGGACAAGACTAGAGAGAGAATTTTTCAAAGCCCAGGAGTAAACAGGACCTTGTTCCTTGTAACACTGGATAAATGCTTCCTGGTTCTGAGTGCTCTGGACTGTGTGGATATCCTCAGTCAGGTTCTGCATGTGTCAGCAGTGAACTATCTCCAACCTGATGTCATTGGGAGCCTCCCAAACCTTCTGCTGGAGGATGCTTTCAGAAACTTGTAAGCCATTTATCTTTCAGACACAATTAATACTATGTTGGATTTGCTGACTGTTTGAAAAGAGGTTGCTGTATGGTCTCAGTCTGTTTTCCAGATACAGCTTTCTGCTTTTGTGTAAAGAACGCTGTTTCTAAAATAATTTGTCCATCTGTGTCATTAAAAAAAAGAATAGTTAACTCATTAGTGAACTAACATGCCCTTGTATCACTTAGATCATCATTATTCAAGGACCTCTATGATAGAACCTCAGCAAGCACCCAGAGAGCTCTCTATGGCTGGATGAAGCGGATTCTACAGAAATCTCACAATATGAGTGGTACGTTAAAGTGTTTTCTTCTGCCTTATCGTAAGAGAAAAGCACTCAGCAAAAGGCCTGTTCATTGTATTGGATTGTTTCCCCAGCTGAACACAGGTCTGTTTAAGAGTAGCTGTCTGGAATACCTTTTCTCCAGAACACAGTAAATACAGTGTGTTTGTTACTCATGACAATTAGTTCTCCAAAGATGCTTGAACTTATAGAATAGAATCATGCTATTGTTAAGGCTAGAAAAGACCTCCAGGATCATCAAGTCCAACCAATGGACTGTTCCTCTGTTCTGCACAGAGCTATGCACAAAGTCTTTTTCTAGTACTCCAGTCTTTTCTCTCTGTACTGTTTCTAAGACTGAAATAGAATACAGTGGCCAGGTGCTCTGCCAAGTCATGTTGTTCTCTTCTGAACTCCTGTTCCAATGAGAAAAACAGCTCTGGCTCAGGATACATTATCCACTGCACTGTTTAAAAACACAAAAGAAGTGCAGGATGTTGTGGAAACTCTACTGCACATGGCACCAACTCAATCAGCAAAGGGCCAAGATAAAACCAAAATTAATTAATCCTGATTGGATGCATTTTCCCACATCTGTTTGCCTGGTTAACGTGCGTGAAACAGCTGTTCCACGGCTGGGAAAGGCAGGATGGGCTCCACAAGGGGGCTGTGCAGGGCACTGAACCATCAGAGCCGGTGCCTGGGTTTCACTGAACATCCCAGCACGGCTGTCCTGGGAGCATTTTAGACTTTTAGATATGTGTGTGTTCTTCCTCTTTCCCTAGAAATCAAAGGTTAAATGCCCACTTGCTTCAGTGGAGCTAACTTTGCCTCCTGGGTCTCCTGCCATTTCAGAATATCAGAGTAATGCAGTAACTCCTCGTGGAGAGGAGGTTCATGCTGCTGCTGTGAGGTGATGTTAGTGCCAGTGCATTGCTGGGAAAGCAAAGATGCAGAACTTGCCTGGTGCTGCTCAGCAGTCCTGGGAAAATCTCTCAGCATCATCTTGGGTTGTGTCTGAAGCATTGGTGGACCCTTGATTTGTGTAAGATCACCCAGCTGGGAGGGACTGGGAGCTGCTGTGCCTCTTTTTCCTCCTGGCTGCTGCTTCACGTGCCAAAAGCAGCACAGATGTGGTGAATCCAACCCCAGGGCATCAAGTGTGGGCTGATTCCCAGTCCAGTGTGAACCATCAGCCCTGGGCAGGCACACTCGGACTGGAAGTCCGGAGCTCCCTCATATTTATCTGCACTCCCCAGGCCACAGCAGAATGCAGGAAGAGTCCTGCAGGAGGGTGATTTATTCACTTTATATGTGGGTAGCACTGGGGCCGCCTGGGATAGGGATCAGTTTGTGGGGATCACAGCTGCCATGGCTGGTAACTGCAAGTCTGTTCTGCTAAAGGCCACAGTCACCATCCTTAAATTGTGCTGGTTTGTCTTTAGCTCTCTTGTCATGTCTTTCAACTCTTGCAATATTCTGGCTAATGGGAGGTAATATCACTTTAAAAAACACAGGCCTGACAGGTCTGCTGGGAGCATCATCTTGTCTCAGTTAAGGAGCTTAGATCTGTGTTTTCAAAAAAATTACTTAATGGAGTCCTTCAGCTTCTGATAAATGCAGGCTGGTTTTTTTCCGACACTGGAAACTCTTCAAAGTGCACTGATGATTTTATTTTAACAGAGTTGTGAGAATCAGCACTGCCAAGGAACGTGTTCAGAGGTGTCACACACTGAGCCATCCAAATGACAACACCCTGGAGAAAACAGTCTTTGTGGCTCAGAGTACCCATGGAGTCCATAAATATGTTTTTTCTCAGGGATATTTGGATCTTGATTTCATTTTCAATCCTTGGGAGAATGTTACTAAATGAATGTCATTTTTTAACTGTTATGCAGTGTTTTGTATTTTTGTCAGCCTATTTCCTTGTAGGTATTTGAACAGTTTTTCATTTTCTCCATTATTGCTATTGCATATTGCTGAAATAAGTGGCATCAATAATAATATATAAGATATATAAAGTATCATGCCTTCCTGATGTTCTTAAATAATGCAATTGATTAGGAAAAGTGAATTTAAAAAATACTGCTCCATATTTAATACTTTTGGGTAAATTTTTCCTGTCCCACGCTTTATCCATTCTCTATTTCAACAACATAAAACATTAATTGTTTTTATATAAGAAAATTTGAGACACTTGAAACACTATTTCATTTTCATTAGAAAATTTATGGGCTCATAAAAGTGTGGTGCTAAAATGTAGCAAATGGAGGGAACCTGACTCTCTCTGCTAGGGATTTTTCTGATTTGCAGATTTTTTTTTTATTATTTACCAATAACAATATATTGGATAAAAATATATTTGAAAAGTAATTACTTTCTTAACATTGTAGTGAGTATGTATTCGTACAAAACAGAGTTCAATGAATCAACTTCTTGGGTCAGTGCAGAAAGCTTATGGATTTTGGGAAGATACATGGTCCATCTCCCATTAGAAGAAATTCTGAAAATTAGTCTCAATGAAGTAAGTAACGAAGTGTGGTTGGATATGTCATTGCCAAGTGATGTCACCTACAAACGATATGAACACAAATACAAACTTAAACACAAAAAATCACTTTATATATTTTAATTAATTAAATATAAAGAGAAAATATGGGGAGAATATATAAATGTATTGTTTACGAAATTCTTCTATATTTTTAATTTTAAAGTGCCTGTCATTAATACATAATTATTTATCTGTATCAGATTTCTGTGACTTCTAGTGAAAGGAACCAATGATAGAAGACCCTCAAATTATATGACATTTTGGCAGAGAATCACTCAAATCACTCACTCAGCTTTGCCTTCAGAAATACTGGTTTATCCAAATCTTCCTTTCTCTATAACATGAATAGGCTCAATTAATTTCGAGTGTCAGACACACACTTTATAGGATGTCACTGGCTCAGAGTGCTGATGCATGGTTTTGTTTGTGCTGGCCAGATCAGACTGTTCATTAGCTACGACAACGCAACAAAGCAGTTGGACACGGTGTATGATATCACGCCAGAGCTTGCACAGGCCCTCCTGGAAAGGATCAACTCGTCAGGATTTGATATGAGGAACACTTCAACTATCTACAGGCAAGGCTGCTTTCCTTTTTCTGTTTTGGCTGTGTATGGATGGAACAAATAAGTGAGGAGAAAATGGAAATTGATAACGTGGCACAGCTTTTTCATTCCGGCAGAAAAATCTAGGCTGAAATCCAGCCCTGTTTAGCAACAGTGAAGAATTGCTACTTTATGAATTTTTGGAGGTGTGCCTAATTAGCTAATGCTTTGTCTCCTGCTCCACAGTGAGGAGATGCCTGTAACATTCAGAGAAAGTCTGCAGCAGTATCTGGGGAACCCAGGCAGAGCTCCACCGCATTGTAGAGCAATAGAATAAACTGGGACAGCAGGACGAGTTGTCTTGGCTGCTTGAATCACAGAACATGGAGGTGTTTGGTGGAAGTCATGTTTCAGTTAGGATTGAAGGAGAAAATCTCAACTGCTGCCAGCCAGGACTACAAGTGGGTTTTAATTGATGTGGATGTCACCAGAGAAGCCACAAAGTGAAGTGGTGTAAAGCTTGCCCTGCTGTCCTCTTTGTCCTGCAGGGTAGAGATGAGCCATGCTTTAATATGTTTGAATGTTAGGTGTGCAAGCAGGAAACTGAATTTTCAGGGGTGTCAAATCTGCACTGAACTAACTTTAACAATAATAAAAAACCAAAATAAACTGCTGTTACTCATAAATACGCACCGAGCGTGAGAAAGCTCTGCACTCCACATTTACATTTACACTGTCATATCAATGGATGTATTTAGTCCCAAGACAATGCTGTCTGAAATTATTTGTAGTCTCCTTGGGGGATACCTCAGAGTTTTAAACTAATGGAGAATATACTTTATGGCTTCAGAGCTCCTGTCATTACTGCAGTGCAGCTCGCTGACTTCCATGAAGCATTGCTCATTGTTGGAGGAGTAAGCCAGAGAAGAGTTATTCCCACGCTCTAAATTTCAATGTCAGAAATCTTAAAAATTATTTTGTCACTCACAAGAGCTGCCACATTCTCACAGATGCGTGAAGTGTCATGCTCCATAATCCTTAATATATTCCATTTTTACAACACACTTAGTTTATGTTACTCATTTTAACCATACTGTTGATTTAAATGTACTTTTACTTTTAAGAAGTAGTGTTATTCATTTCTGCTAATCCCAAAGGAAATGAAGAGCTCTTGGTAGGTATGCAATAATGCATCAGAATGTAATTATTTGTTATAAAAATGCTCTTATAGATGTTTCTTTGATTTGTATGTTGGTTTGATGATCTCCCATGAATTCAGATGTGCTGCTGAAGCAGTCTTTTCTATATTGCTGGTAGGTTGTTCTTGAGGGACTGGAGGAACTAAAAGCCTTTCAGTGCTGCAGAATTTGACTGAGTTTGTGGTAGTGCTGCAGCATTGTCCACTGTTAGTCGGATTCACATCTGGACATTATTGCCCAGACTCTGCCTATGCCTCATTCAACAGCTAAAAACCAGGGACTGTAGCACAAAAGCTGGGCTTTGGCCATCTTTGAGGTTCTTGTTCTGTGTAAATTATAAAAGCAAAAGCTGAGAGTTTACAGGGACAGGGAATTGACTCAGGCTTCCTACAAACCAGTTCATCCCCATCACTATAAAGTTCAAAGTCCCGAGACAGCGATGCACAATTCAGAGCTCTTTCTTTGCAGGGCTGCAGGTAAAGGCAGTAAATAAGCACAAGGTCTAAGCCAGAAGGACACCTACAAACAGGCACTTCCCCTGTGCCTGTTATGGTGGTGTGACTTCTCCTCTCCAGAAGCTATGGCTGTGGTTGCACTTTACAGAGGTTAATGGAAATGTTGACTTAAATATTACGGCATGGGAACCGTGAAGGAAAATGAGCTCAGTTGAAAACCCTGCCTTGCACACTGCTGTGCTGGCACAACTGGGCAGTGAATCTCAGTGTGCTTTCTCCTAACAGTGTTGAACTGGACAGGTCTCCATCCATCAGGCAGTCCTGTGTTTGATGTGAAATACAGCAGGCTTTGTTTAATCCTAAAATGATAAAAAGGCCACGTCGTGCTCCAGCTGCTGCTCTGCTTTCGGAGCACAAATGGGTTGTGTTGCATGTGAAATGCAAGCAGGACTTAGAGTTCAAAACATCCAATCAAACCAGATAAGAACTCAGCGAGCCACTTCTAGAGACTTAGTAATAGCCCTCCATCATTTTCAAGATTATGCGGTCAAGGGAAGTGGAGTCATTAACTGGGACAATCCAGCCGTGGACAAATAGAACCAGGACAGGTAAATTCTCAAGCGCAAGCAATCCAGGCAGAGTTCAGCTGAATACAAAGGCAAGGCATGTTCTCATACCCCCGTTACAGGCTAAGTTTTAAAGATTGCAGGTTGAGGCACTTGCGACAAACAGAAATGGCTCAAGCTGTGATCACAAGGAGAGGGTACCAAGCTGTGTTTCCCTTTCCCAGCAGTGACACCTCTTATGTCAGAAGGGAGTTAATGTATTTCTGCTCTATAGGCTGGGTTTATTGGTTTGCTTTTATGATGACCTGGAGCAGATGGATGCAGCTGTGGCCCGGGCTCTACTTCATCAAATGATTAAATGCAATCAACTGAGAGGTTTCCAGGCCAAGGTTCACAAGGTGGGTACAACACTTGTTCCTCTTGCCTAACGTAATCCTGTAAACAGAGGAGGAGGGATGGTCTTCTTAAATAAGGAAAGAAATGAGTGAAAATTTACTGGGACTTAAGAAATAAGGGAAAATAGTTCTTGAGAATGCAAAGAATAGAAATTCATTTCGGGTGCTGATTCTTTTCTCTTTCTGTTTCATATTCCTGTTCCATATTCCTTTCACAACTGTGGTTCTATTTTTGAAATTTTATGAAGTGTTTGAATATTTGCCAATGCCTATTCCAGAGATTCCAGTTAATATTTTGGGTGGTAATGGAAATTGGTTCTTGGCAGATTTTTATTTCCCATCTGCTCTTTTTGTTTGATTTAGCTCAAATCTCAACTCCTGAACATTGCCATGCAAAACCAGACATTGAATGATACCCTTGGATCTCTGTCAGATGCTGTGGTTGGACTAACTTCAAGTCAGCTAGAATCTCTGTCACCTGAAGCAGTGCATAATGCTATTGCAACATTAAACCAAGTCTCTGGGTGGGCAAAGAGCCAAGTTATGATTTTATCCAGTAAATATCTCTCTTATGAAAAGGTACCTTTGATAACAGCTTTCCTACCTTCTGTTTTTAAAAGTGAAATGGCTTTTTTCTCAACAATATCTGTAGATTTTGAAAAGTTTAGTACAAGAATTCTATTTATTTAGTGGCCTGAAAAATGTGTTTAGATCAAATAAAAGCATCCGAGATTGTACATCCCACAGTAGTTCTCTAGTAACAGAGAGAATGAATATTTGGATTTGGCAGTTGTATATATTATTTTGTCTGTGTCACTGCCCTAAGCAGAATTTGCATGATCAGAGATCCCAGGCTGTGTATTCAAATATACTGTAATGCAAGGAATCAGGTCCTGGTTGAAATTTCAGAAAAAGGAACTTCTGAGAAACTTCACGCATTTGTTTCATGGACAGACACAGAAAATGCATTCCCAGGCAAGAAATGTATTAAGTATTTAACAAGAATGGTTTTGCTTTATTTACTGATTTTTGCTTTTAAGTATATCTGCTGCTCTCGAGCCAGAAAACTTCCTGTTTGCTTGTGCTGTTCTCCCTGCAGGTTTTGTCCTTTTATAACGTGAGCCAAATGGGCGCCTTGGTGACAGGAATTGGCACCCAGTCGCTCCACAGCATGAACCCCAGGGAGCTGGCTCAGATTATTCGAGGCACAACGTCCCAGTACTTGTCTGACTTATCTCCTGCACAGCAACAGGGCATCCTCAGGAAGGTGATTATAAACTCCAGTGTGTGGCAGGTTCCCTTTGCACAAGAGCACAGTAACCAGAACTGTAAAGCATGAATTAAACCATGATGTGTCCTTTAGCTCAATGGTTAATGTTTCTACTGCTTTTTTTTCTGAATACCAAGTGTATTTTGAGGGCTCTCTCTTGCTTATTTCCGTTCTGTTTTTAATACTGTCATGTTTTTCCTTTATCCTCTTAAGAGAAATACTACACAGAGTAGAAAGAAGGGCAAATCCTGTAAATCTAAGCATCAGTTCAGAAATGCCATGTATTTCTGTGTTCCTCTTTTTAGATAACTGCATCTGGAGATTTTTCTTCATCAGTCAAAGATATACAAGGAGCTTTCTTTAAAGAAGTCTCTCTTTCTGGTTTATGGAAGCAAACTGGATATAATTCTTCAATGCTGAAAGAAAAAGAACTAAGAAGCAGCCAGGTAAAAATTATTATGCAGTTCCCATTCCACTGCAATTTAGTGTGATGGAAGAATTAGAAAAATGGTGTAATATATTTGTGTTAAAGGAACACAGGTAAGAGGAAGGAACTGCCCCAATTATATCTCAGCATAAACACCAAAGAGTATTTATAGCCCAGGCAGCATTACGAGACAATGCTATGGAAAAGGAAGCATTAATATGCTGAATTTAAGCCCCCAGGTTTCTGCCATGTAAATTTACTCTTTCCAGTACTGTGTATTAGACATTTGCATGTATAATCTTTGACTGTGTCCAGAGAGATGAAAGGCTGGATCAGATGATCTCCAGAGCTCTCTTCAGCCCTGTTTTTCAGTGGGTGTGGGCTGTGTACATGTTTAACATCATCCCATAATGCCAGTCAGTGATGTCTTGCCTTGTGAAGAAAACATCCAGCCAAACTGGATGCCAAACCTTTTGGTTGCTCAAGATGGACCGTAGAAGTACTTTTAGAGTACATAAGAGAGCTCAGAGTACAAAAACCTTGCAGTATTTGCTGTCTCTTACAACTGGATTAAGTAAACTTAACTTTAATTACGGTGGGTTTAATTTCAGGCTTTGTATCTGTATGAATTACTATCTAAGGAAAGCTATCCTGTTGACCTTCTAAGGTATGGATTATGTCTCTTCTGAAATGGGGTTTAAGACTAGTTTTGTGAAGACAGCAGCTTTGAGGTAAAAAATATGTGGTTATTATGTATTACCTTAGGTTTATTCATTCCTGGATACCACAGGATAATTCACCTTCCTTATTAAATAAGGGTCTTTAAAACCAAAATCAGGATCAAACCATTGCACAGGTGTGGGTGTTTTAAGGCTTAGTTGATATTTTTCAATTTGTTTACATTTTTACTTTCAAGAGCCTTTTAATTACAAGAAATGGGAGAGGTGAAGAAACTGTGTCTTAGGATGGGGTCATGGGGAGTTAGGACTAGAGCCTGCTTAAATATTCAAAAGATTGAAATTTGCTTTTCATATCAGCACAGGACAGCTTGTGAAAGGAGTAACTTGTCAACTCATTGAAAGTATGGACACAGACATATTTCTAAACAATTTTAAATTCTTTGAAATGAATCTTCATCTGCTTTCTCCATATTGGATCTAATAAAAAAAAAAAAATACTTTATGTACATACTATAAACTATAAACATACTATAAACATACTACCCAATATCCAAATTAGGTAGATTAGAATTTGGTTCATTCTATTTTGTCTTTGGTTTTTTGGGGTTTTTTTTCAGAATTCTATATGTCTCAACTTGTCTGTTAGCATATTTTATTTAAATCTTTTATGTGTGAATTTCTCTGTTATCATACTTCATTTTGACAATTTCATTTGTCACTTACAAATTGCAAGAAATTCCTACAGCCCTTCTGACTTGTTAATTCATGAGTAATGTTTGGGAATACATAGAAGTTTCGAAAATGTACAAATGCTCTCATATTCCCAAGTATAGGATTTTTCATTTCTGATGTCTACAGAAAGAAAACTAAAAAAAGCCAGATAAAAATGCTCTCTGAAGATAATATGCAAAGTTTTATATATGCTAATTTACATATATGCTGCAATAAACAAGCCATATTTTTTATTCTTCCTCAAAAAAAAACCTTCCAGAGGTTTAAGATCCTAAATGTTTTGTTGCTTTTAGGTTAATTGTTTGGCTTGGAAGTTTTGGAAAGTCTCCAATGCAGCCATTCCTCCCTTCCTCTTACTGGCGCTTCCGTGAGTTACATCTTAGTCCCTGTTAACTTCTGAGCACTTTTCAAATAATCTCTTCAGTCCTAAGAAAACTGATGGTTCAAACAAATGGTAATTTATCAAAAGCGGTCGCTGACTGTAGACAAAATCTGTCTCAAGTGGAAGTTGGTCATACTTTGTGTCTTTTAGTGCAGAGCATTTTTGTCACAATTGTGGATTTTTTCCCCCCTAGGTGGGCTTATTTGGTTTAGGTTTGCTTATTTGTTTAGGGGTCTTTTTGAGAGTGGGTGTGTAAGTCAAAGCCATTGGATACTGCTGAAGCATGTTGCTCTGTATGGTTAGAAACATTCCAGTGTGTTTCAAGACATCTGTGTAAGTTAGCAAAACTTTTCAGTGACAGCTTTTTTCCTTAGGAAAAACAAATTTATATATTGGTGAGAACTCCTGAATAGTAGTTTGTGTTCATTCCTTCCTGTCTTTCTTTGTCGCTTTCTCACTTTCTGTCTCTCCTGCCCCTTCTCTCTTTCTTTCTTTCTATGTGCCTAAAGGGATAAAAGGGACTGAGAACCCTTCTTTTTGTGGGATATTCCTTAATTGAAAAAAGTAAGAAAAGTATTCAGTTTGAAAATGCTCTACTCTATTTAACAACTATAAAACAATAACAGAAAGACTTTGATGCAAGGCTTCCTACAAACCGCAGCGCCCAGTTATTTGGCAACAATTGCATGTTGCTGGTTCAGGGCTATCAGAAGTCACTGGTGCCGTTGCCTACAGACCCTGGCAAGGCTGGGCCTGTGGAGATGTGGGCTGTGGCTTTATTTGCAAAGGTTGTCTGCCACTCTGTGTGGAGAAGAGCATAATTTTGTTTAATTTGGTAGGATTTTTGGATTTTGATAAAAAGGAAACCTACTCTAAAACTATTTGTGGTCCTTCGGCCACCCACCACATCTTCATTCATCAAAGAATTATTCCTAATAAAACGGAGAAAGAGGAAAGGTTTCTGAACTGTAGACAGTCTTGTTTCATATGGTGTTAAAGCATCTCAGAGCACTTTCATCCACTTGCAGCTATTTATAATTCTTAGCCATTTTTTGAAGTTCTGTTCATGTCCTGATGAACTGGAAGAAGATGGATGTTGAAGTAAGGTGAGGATTAATTGCAATTTTTCTGGCCTGTCTGGTTTATGATTTTTGAAGTCCAGCCTTGTCTCTAAATGTTTCTGTCATCACAGATTTTATGGGTATGGTTGTGGGTGTATGAAGGTCAGGTTTGCATTCTGAGACCGTTTGAATTCTTTCTGCAGTTCTGAGTACCTGGAGTACGTTACAGGCCCTTTGTGTGTCCCTTTCCTGGAACGTCTGGGGAAGAGTGGAATGGATCTTCTGAACCCAAGCCATCACAAAAGGGATGCTGTCCTGCAAAAAGTGCAGGAGTGCTTGGTGGGTATGGCTGAGAGGAGTCAGCAGAGGAGGAGGCACCATGGAGGAGGAGAGAGTCACCACCTACATGAGTTCTTCACCTATCCATCTGTATTCCTTTGGGGGGTTTATGTACTGTTTCAATTTTATTGTTTGCTGCTTTTTATAGCTTCCTTAACAATTTTCCTTGACTCCATGCATGTTACAAAGTGTTCTCATGAAATGTCATTGCTGGCCAGGACAGCCTGGAGCTGACCAGTTTGTACCTGGAGCTGTTCACCTGGCTCCAGGCAGTGCAGAGCTCTTGTGGCACAGGGAGCTCCACGGGAGAGGTGGTGGTACCAGGAGGATTTTGTGACTTCTGCTGTCTGGGAGCTGCAGCACTCACCAATTATTAAGGGAAACTAGTTCTTTGATGTAGCTATGGCTATTCCTGTCCTTAAACACAGTACC
The DNA here is from genome assembly GCA_013397755.1 of Cnemophilus loriae. Classification (NCBI taxonomy): domain Eukaryota; kingdom Metazoa; phylum Chordata; class Aves; order Passeriformes; family Corvidae; genus Cnemophilus; species Cnemophilus loriae. Next base: position 3,524,012 of record VZTF01004912.1, on the reverse strand, counting down.
AGCTGTATAATCCCCAGTGTTTTGGCAGCTGCTTGAGAAAGCCCTCAGAGCTCAGCCTTCAAACAGCAAGAGCTTGAGGCCCCTCTGCTGCAAGGGGCCGGGTGAGGGCTGTGCTGCCAGACAAACTGCACCACCTCTGCAGGTGCTGGGTGGTCACATTCTTTATGTGTGATTCAGTATGGAATAAAGAATACTGAAAGCTCTGAGAAGTGCTTATGAAATATCACCAGTTGGATTGGTAAAACAAAAAATATAAGGCAGTCTCAGCAGAAACTGTAGATTAAGTTGCCAGTGCAAACTGTTGTGTCTTTGTTCCTTACAGCTTAAATGAGTTGTGATGCAGCTGAGTGATACAGGGCAAGAGCCAAAGTTAGCTCTGCCAACAGGGCAAATGCTTCTTGTTTCAGAACAGCTCCGTTGCTGATGAATATGATGTTGACCTCCTTGGAAATCTAATCTGCCGCTTACCTCCAGCCTTTATACATGGCAGAATGTCCCTGAAGGCAATGGCAGCAGCCCTACATCAATTCAAACTTTGCCAACAGCTCAGCCATGAGCAGATGACTGAAATTAAATACAAACTCCTTCAGTTATATGGGTAAGGTATTGGATACACCACCTTGGTCATGCTGGTGGTTAGGCCATGCAAACACCAAGCATTTGCTTTGCCCAGATGAACTGCAGTGAAAACAGCACAAAGCAGCTTCTGTCACTGCCCAAGCTCGGGGTCTTGTCCACTAAACTGACACTTCTGTTCTTGTGTGTAACATGATCCCTGTGGAACAAAATACAACCCCAGGGACACCCTGCATGACTTAAGTCCCAGAGGAAAAGGAGAGAAAGTGTAATGTTTGAGGAGGGGCAGGCAAATAGTCTCACTGGCCTGGCAAGAGAAAAGGATTATGGGCAGAGAATGGCGCAGGAACGCAAAGAATGGGAAAATGGAAGTGAGATGCTTGGTGTGCTGGTTTGAGAAGACAAATAAAGAAGACTGGAAGAACTTGTGGCAATAGGAGAGTGTAGAGAAGAAGCAGAGGGATATAAAGTTCGAGCATCTGAAGCAGCAGAGTGGGCAGCGTGCTGGGTGTCACTAAGGACTCAGATTCGGAGGGTGGTTGGAACCTCACCGGTATCAATCACGCAAAGAACAAAGCCATCCTCTCTCTGGCAAGAATATACTGTTTCTGTCTTGCATTGTCCCTTAGAAGTATCTTGCATTTGAAAAGAGAGGCTGGATGCACAGTTCCTAACCACCCCTTCGCCCCGAAGTCGGTCATTTGATCCACCTAATCACATTAGATGCTGTTCAGCTTCCTGCTAGTCAGCATTTTTCTGTGATAGGATAGCTGTATTTTCCAGCAGATCCCATCCCTGCATGGATTTTGATACAGATTGGTTTTATTGAATCGTGGCACACTGTGCTGAATAAGATTTTACTTTATTTTATATTATTTAATTTTGAAGATATTTAAACATCCTCATAGTGGAGCAACAAAGCAAATAAAGTTGTGTGTGGAAACATGAGCTAGTAACATATTTATTACTACCCTATTCTGTGGGGTCTGTCAGGCTGAAAATAACTTATCCAAGTGCTTTATTAAGTCATTCACCAAATGGGTTGATTAACATTTGTCAGATTTGGATGATGTTTCTACTTCTGTTTTGATAACCATTTTGCAGACTACTATTGCAATATGAACTGACAGAAAATGGTAAATTTTCTTTCAAAGAAAGAATTATTTCTCCTTGTTCAAACACTGTAATGCTAAGAACACTTGACTATTGAGGGAGAGCTCCATCATCACCATATTTGAAGGGTTTTTCTGATTATATAGTGAGTTCCACTAATGCCCTATGCCCAGAGAGATGAGAAAATGCAATCTTGATGCTTATAACAATGAATCATCACATTGGCATAGAACTGTCTGAGTTTTCTGTATGATGAAGTATCATAAAACCACCGAAGTTTTAGTACTATTTTTATTGTAATGTTCTTTATTAATATAATTTTTCAAAATATTTTTTCAGCTCCTCAAACAACTGGACAGCAGAAACAACATTGGATATTGGACCATTCACAGCTCTGCTGTCAAAAGAGGAATTAAATGTCCTTGCTGAAAAGGTATGCTTTTTATTAAAAATTTTACATTTCTAACAGATATTTTAGAACTTGGATTTGTGAATGTCATAATGCCGCCTAAATTATGTAACCTGAATGCTAAACTAGGTAAATCATTCTTTTGTCAAGGAACCCTGTGTTAATGTCTCACATATTCTTGACTCCGTCAAATGAGATTTCTTCTTGAGAGTAATGTTACTGTAAACAATTATTTGCGTGCGTACAATGAAAATTGTACATTGTCACATAGAAAAAGAAAAGGGGCATTTATAGTGACACAGACTCATTTTCAGTACTTTACACCGTGCAGTGCTCTTTACTCCATCCCCCTGCCTTCCAACCATAAAAGTTGTGTTTCTTATCCTGTTATTAATGGGATCATACTGATCAAATTAGCATTTACTCATGTGGCCCTTTGCCCTGGGGCCAGTGTAGCACAAGTAACGATATCTGATGGCCTCAGTATTGCACTTGGTAGTTTCCTTGCCCTCTTTAGTTCATATAATCTTAATTTTTTTATGCATGGGAGTAAACTTTACTGGAATGAGAGGTTCATTCTTCAGCAGAAATATGTGAACACAGTCAGCAGCTTTTCCTCTGGAGATAATGCTTGACCAGACAGAATAGGACTCTTCAAAGGAAAGGAAGGTGTCTAGCAGAGTGGAGGAGAGAGGTCAGAAAAGCCTAAAGAAGGCAAACGGGTCAAAGTTATTTCTCATAATTTAATTGGTTCCCTATCCTCAATTCTTATACTTATCTGGCAAATGTAAGACAAGCAAAGTGAAGCCCGAATTAAAATGGTGGAACTCATTGCTCCAGGAGGGGCTGGACACAGACGCCAATCAGGCGGTGCTCAGGTGTTGCCAGAAGCTGAGAGGGCATACAGGAGAGAGAATCACTCAGAATTTGCTTTGTTCCTAATTTTTTCTCCCTCAAATGTGTGCTGATGACCTTTCAGTAGCAGCCAATTACTCTTTTCTGAAACATCTGCACAATGGGATGAGGCTGAGCTGTTACTAACCCCTGCTTTGCTAAGGTCTGCACAAGTCTTTCTCCACAAATTGGTTTGTTTTAAAAGGGAGAGAGAAGCCTTATTTATTCTTTCTTTCTTTTCAAGTTCCCAGGTATCATTTTGCAAATAGCAGCGACAATTGGACCAGTTTCTTGGGCTGAAGAGCTTCTATCAGCTGTGTTCGAGTCAGTCTCCAACGGCACTGGCAGCATCCGCTCGTCTCTCAGCAGAGCTGGTCAGTATTGCACCTGGGGCCTCTGCAAAGTGCTGCCATTTGGGGCTGAGATGGTGCAGTTCAAACAGACTTTGTCTCACTTTGTCGTCGAATGCATTCTGAGAAGCCGAACCATAAAAGTGAAGTATTGAGTAATTTAAAGACTTTCAGCAAAAAACAGTGAGAGTCTTCATTCTGCTGCTCATCAGAGTTGTATGATGCACTGACTAATTGCTGAAACACTTTCATTACAGGATTCCATAATTAAGCATTTCCTGGAATGTTTCTGAGTGCACAAAGGAAAAAGATGAATGATTTGAATTAGAGGGGTTTGTTTATTTTTACTTTTTTGTTTCTTTTTACTTTGTAATTGAATTGAAACCCCTTGAATTAAAAACCTGTGAAGATGACAAGTTACTATTGTGCCAAAAGATTACACATAGTTAATCCTTTGCCAGACATGAGCATATGGTGACTGATCTGTTCTTAAATCTAACAGTGGTGGCACTGTGTTTTTTCTGTCCAAATGGACAAAGTTTGTAATCGTCTAGAAGGTATTTTAATTAGCAACCAAACTAATCTATTAGAATCTCTGGTGACGAATGGATCATTTTCTTTCTAGAAGGCACATACTCTGACTGTATTATTATAATAACTATTCTTTCTCGTATCTGAAATTCGCCCAGGCAGAATTTGTAAACTGTGCCATCTTGTGCCATGGAAAACAATCCTGCTGTGGGGGAAGCTTTTGAAAAGCACCAATGGGAATATAGACCCAAACAAATTCAAGGAGTTTGATATTGTCTGCCTTTGTCTTTGAAAATCTCCCCATTGGTTCTCTGCCTAGCAGAATAGAGGTTCAAGCTCTCAGCAAGCCCTGGGCCACCATGGAAATCCATCTGCTTGTATAGCAGGAACTCTGAATGATGACTGTGTGTCTCTGGGAATGAATTTGCCTCTTACAATGCTGTATTCATAGACAGAGGTGGAGGGAGTTCTAAGAGTTGTGTTTTTTCATAGCCTGAAACAAAACATGACCTCAGTTGATCAGACGAGTCATTACACGATCATCAGGCTCTGAAAGAAGCAGGGTTGAGCTGGTGAAATAGCAGGGTGTTAGTTCACCTGTATGCGTGAAGCTCACTCTTCCTTCCACAAGTAAATCAGCAGATCATAAGCCATATTTCTTTAGACATGGGCCACAGGACTGAAGGTTCAGAAGCAGGTATTTCAGTCTGCTTGTGTCCTTATGTGTGCTTTTTTAAGCCTTCTGGATCTACATGAATCCTAAAGACTTCTCTAATCAGCCCAGCTCATGTCTGGTGCAGTTGCAGAGCCCTCTCATCTGCATTGCAAGACAAACGCAAACCTGCCAGCAGAGCTGATGGTCTTTGTCAAAGGATAACTTGGCTCCAAGGCTATGGAGGCTCATCAGTCTTCACTTGGGGTGCATGAGCTCAGCTGGGGGGGAGTCTGGGAGATGAGAAGCTGAAGGACTGTTTGTGCTACTCTAGGAAATGCTTCTGCAGCCCAAACATGGTATTGATCTTCTGTTACCAAACATAATATCATCAGCTCCATACAACTCACACAGTGGTTTCTGTAAGGAATGAAGTTTAAGTACTGATTTGTAAATCACTAAAATATTGGGTATTATGAAAATTACTATAGAATAACATTGAAGCTTTTCATGCCACCAATGCTATTTAGCATTTCTTACAGACCAGTTGTGAGCTAATATTAATAACAGCAGCAATTACCAGTTATAGAGTTCTTGCATCTATGTTTATATCAAGATTAAAAACAAAGGTTTTAAGGTGCTTAAGGCAAGATGAAACATGAAAAGCAAAACTTGGGAACTGTATGTCTGAGATGCTACCAGAGAGCAGTGGCAGTGCTGGAGAAAGAATTCAGGTTTCTCATCACAAGCACTGAGATGTTATAATGTATGTTTTTCATCAAACTAAATGTATAGCAAAAGGAAGAGCAAAGTGGCATCAGCTCAAAATTCTAATTCGTATTTCCCTCTGTAATCGCATCAGTGTATCCGGTGTGTTAAAAATTATAAAATCAATGTTTTTTTCAAGGACGCAAAGTCTTAGGTTTTCATGACTTGGGGAAGGGAGCTGCACCGTGTCTGGATGGGTAGTATTTACATGAGAAAAGCTGACCTTCTGCAGCAGGGGAGAGGGAAACAATGCAGCTTCACAAGAGGGAGGTAAAGGGAGAGCAGAACATCAGCTGGTACAGTGGAAGCTGAACAGCATTTTCGTTTGCTCAACAGATTCAATCTTTTCAGTGTTCTACCCACTACTGCAGCTTCCTTTGATGCAAATAAATCCCTCCTCTGCCTCCTTTCAAAATACAAATCTACTTTGTACATCGTCGCTTTAATTTATTTATCTGGGGGAGCTTAGCTGAGGCACAGCATCTGTGAAATTCATGCTTTTTACTGGTAATGACCGTATCTGAAGTCATGTAGGGATTATTTGGTTTAGATAATTATTTAATAAGGTTTTCCTAAATTAGTGACAGGAGAGGGAGCAGTAAACAACCACATTAGGATTCTAATTTCTGCTTTCCATCAACATTAGGTAGATTATGCCAACAAAGACTAGGATTTGTTAAAACACACAGTGGAAACTGTCTGGTTTGATAATGCATAGGGCCAGAACCTGACTGTAAATAAGATTTTTAAAGGCAGTTTGTCTGTCCAAAGAGTGCTGTGGTAAGTGAACAGCCCTCTCTAGATCCTGACATTTTAACAACAGGTTTGACACAAAGAACAAGCACCGTGCTTCTCTGACACATTCAGCTTCTGTCTTCACCTTGTTTAAATGTCAGGCAAGTCTTACAAGACATATATCTCTATCAGGGCATTGCAGAGCGCAAGGGCCTCTCATGTCTGTTACTTTCCTGTTGAGCTGGATTCACTGTTTGAACCTGACGTTTGTTCAGCTGAAGCTCTTTTTGGTGAACTTCCACCAAGGTCATCCCAGACATTTGCATTTCACTCTTATTGAATCAAGGCTCCCAGCAAATGGTGGCTTTACCTCAGAACAAGCCCTTGCCTGGGTTTTGATGCCTTTAGAGAATTAGACTTGAAAGAAACTTGCAAGATACTGATTGTTCTTATTGCACACTTCCGTATTTTAGTTTTATTGTGGCATCCTGCATTGTAACTGTTCTGAAATGTATGTCTGCTCTTGTCCAGCATGCACTGCCTTTGGAGTACAAAGAATATAACCAATGTCTTGCAAATTAGGCAAATTCTAGTTTTCTATCCAGGACACTAACAATATAAGTATTTTTTAAATTATTTAATTACAAAATAATTAATTTATCAATATCACATCAGCTGCAGTTAATTTTCATAGTCTGTTGCTCTCTTAAATATCAATATTGCTTTGATGTATTTTGTCTTCTCTTTGATGAAAACTCTTGCTATTTGACTTTTTTCAGATTGCCTGGGAACCAGAGCTCCTTCTTCAAATGAAATAATTAAATTAGCAGAAGCAAATGTGTTTTGGTCAGTTCAGGAACTGAAATGCATGGATCCAGGGACTTTTGACAAAAATGTGGAACTTCTTGGGGCTGTCTCAGGTTTTAACAGCTCCCAGCTGACTGCCTTGAAGGAAAAAGCCAAGCAGGTAACTATGCTGTCTGTGAAGGCAAATTAAATCTGTAATTTGATTTGGTGTTATTGAACTATGCAGTTCTAAAATAACTGTGCTATGTCAATGTCACTACTGCCACAAGAATATCTATGGTTTATTGGAAAAATAATGTGAGGTGGTGATAGAAGACTATTGCCCTTGCTTTAGAGTCAATCGGCAAGTAGTTCTGAGCTATTGGCAGCTGGAAAAGTGAAGTGCTTTTACTTTTGAATTGCTTTTCTACTTGCTTCTCACTTTCATAAATGAAAAATCAGCAAGCAGTACTAGGAGCTGTTGAATTCCCTGCTGAGAATTAAGCTTGGCATGTTAAACTGTCTACATGGATGCTAAATATAGCTTACAGTGGGGTAAACCCAAACTGACTGAAAGGGAGTTATTGGCTGTATAAAGCTCCTTCTTCCACCTTCATGTCACAGGCAGGGACAGACTCATCAGTGGGAAATTTTAGGGAGGAGAAAACCCACCTACATTTTGTCTTTACCGGGAGCACAGTCAGACAGAGGACTGTGCTGGGGGCAGGTCAGCACTCTGGCTGGGTCTGGGGCATCAGCACCAGGTCTGGGCGCTGAGCAGCCGTGCCTGGGCCAGTGTGGGCTGGCAGAGAAGTCAGACCTCACTCCATCCCTGTTGTTGCCATTGCACTTCTCCCTGGGGGTGACCTCCTCTTGCTGCTTTGTGGCTGCCTGCACTGCCAAGAAACGGGCAAATTCCCAAACGTACTTTTGGTTCAGCAAGGAAAAGCCTTAGAGTGCAGTAAGACAAATTGTTTTGGTTGCAGAAAATCCAGAGGTGAATAGGTTAGTGTCCCCAGCCTGGCTTCAGCTTCCTGTCAGCAGCATCTGCTGGAGGTTATCTCTCTCTGCTTCCATCTCTGCATGGCTACTCTGTAATCCCCTTCTGTCAAAATGATCCAAGATGTAAAAGTCCTTTTTAGGTTCCATCAGATCATTCTGACAGAATGAGGTTGGGAAGCATCTACGAGTTGCAGTTGGCTGCAAGTAGTACAGAGTGCAAGAGGCTTGGAGACCCGAGGGCTGTGACCTCAGGAAAGCGGGAGCAGGGCACAACGTGGGCCTGGGCAGCATCTCCTTAAACCAGCAGCTGCAGCCAGTAGTGGAGCTGACCATGGATTTTGGGTAAATAAGGCCAACTGTGCAATTTTTAGCAGTGAAGCTCAGCTTTTAAAACAGTGGAACTGCGGGTGCTTGAAGAGAAGTGGCACTGCCCAGATTTCTGAAAGCAAATAGTGACTCTGCAGTTGTGTCTCTGCTGCCTTGTTGCAGGAGGACAACTGCAGCAAATATGTTCTTCCCAAGACAGCTTCCCTCTGTCAGCATGGACACATGTGGGTAGGAAAAGGGGAAAAAAGAAGAAAATAAAAACAGTGCTCCCCTGAGATAGTGGAAACTAATATTCTTTGTAGCAGTGCAACATACTGGTGTGCTTACAGAGTGGTATCAGTTGTAGAGAAATTGCCAACAAGGTTGCTGCACTCACATTTTTTGCTATATTCAGTCAAAGACACACAGGTCTGTAGTGCACTGAATGGCAGTTTATTCTGTGAGTGTTTGTACAGGTTTCTGCTAGACAAAGACAGGCTTCCTATATATTAATTTGCAAAATGCAAAGTTACACTGCAAAATGCATAGTGTTACACTGAACATGAAGCATGAGAAATGAGACAGGACAGGCAAAGCTCTTTGAAATTATGTGCATAAGATGCTGTTATGTTATTAATATCTCTGATTAGAGGTTTCATTAAGCCTGTACAACTCATTGTTCCAAACTAATTCAAAAAGTCTAGTTATCAGATTGTGCCTTAATGGAAGTAAGAAGCTTAGCTCACTTGTAAGTGGAAGGTCTCCCAGCTCTGCAGCAGTGACAGCTGTGTGGATCTGTAGTCTCTAGGTGAATGAGGACAAAGGAGTGTTTCAGTTTCATGTGTTCTGTTATTTATATCGTTCTGCCTGAGATTTCACCCAGCACTGTCAGATAATACTGTTTATGAAGTACTTCAGATTCTGTAGTTTATGGCCTAGATCGGGAAACAGACACTCAGCATTTTTGCCTGCATGTGTTTCATGTATCTCTTAAGCTAGAGAATTAAAAGCTTTAAAATTGGGCTAATGCTTTTTACTATCTATTTGCTTTGGAAAAGATTGAAGTTTCCCAGACTTAGACCCTTTATGACATTGTAAACCAACATAAAAGATCTGGTAGAAACTCAGTTGGGAGGTACAGGTCCAGCAATGCATCTCTTAAACAAATCCTTAACCCGAGGGTCAGAGTTGGGAAAAGCACCCTGGCAGCCCTGAGGCTGCTCTGTGCTGGATGTGCACGTTGGTATGAACAGCAGAGAGCCTGCAGCTCTGTGTAAGGAGTATTTAATCCCAGAGATCTAGATTCCTGAGCCCTACTTTGATATTTTCTGAGGATTGTTCAGCTCCACGTCTATCTGATGGTGCAAACACTGTTTAGTAGGCAACTGCAGAGATGCTCTTCGGCAAGTCCCCACTAGCTTTGTCCTTTCTAACTTTTTGAACAAAACTTAAATTGTAGCTATCCTGAAAATGGAGTAAATATTTTTCTGACTCAGACAGTAGCCCAGCCCTGGGCTTTTAGTTTTAATTTTCTAAGTGGAGTTAGCAGCACAATGTTATACTAGAAACTTGTCATGTATTCACTGACGCAAAGCAGAGTTGCTGAAGTACATGAGAGCTTTAAAGTGAGCATTTTTTATGATGTGTGCCTGTCTTGTTCAAGTCACTTCCTCCAGCCAAAACCCAGTGTCTGTTTCTGTAAAGGCAATTGGCCACATCTGGGGAGATACTGACCACTGACTATAGTCTTCTATCATTGTCAACTAAATGTATTTGACAGTTCTGGCCTCTGAAAATTCAGCTCTTGATGGACTTTTATTATTCCTTATTCAGGCAGAACTTTTCCTGATATCAAAATTTCCTTTGGGCTACTCAGTGACAGCTTTTCCATCACTGTAACTGTATCACAAATAAAGTTAAGCGCAGGGGAAGTTGTCAGTTTAAATACATTGGTACTGGTTAAGAAGTACTTATTTCTTTGGGTTTTTAACAAAGCTTTACAAATTTAACTGTATCTGTACAAACACATTTAAATTATTTTTTATTTTAACGTTGTATGGACACAATCTAGAAATCAGAACTTTAGGAACTGGCTCTTTGCTGTGTTACTCAATTCTCTACTTTGTCTTTCCTTGTCAGTGACTGAGCCAGGGTGACTGATCACAAAAGCAACTTAAAGGCAGTCCCCTGGAGCGACTGCAGCTGGGTGGAAGCCTGGGTAGTCCAGATGCTGCTTTCTTGGCAGTATAACAGTGTGGATATAGGCACAGAGTCCCATTTTTATTGTTCTTAATGGTTTTACTCCCACAGCCACACTTCCAGCAGTTCCTGTTCTGACTCATCGACAAGTCCAAGCTGTAAAAATTGCAGCATTTTTAGATAAACTGACCATTATTGGTGTAGAACCTCCAAAACCTTCACAATACCTAAGGTCTGCCTTTTGTGTGCAAAGAGGAATATTCGAGTTTTAGGACTTTTAAACCAAGGGGTTTGAGAATGGTGTATACAGAGGAAGAGTCATAATGATCTAACAGATAGTAATGACTCTCCTCTAAAGGCTTGGGGATCGCTGCCAGACTGGAGGAATTACCAAATTGTCTCCCTGGGCCGCATTGCTCTGGCACTCACTGAACAGGAAATCACAGAGCTGGACCTGCACTCCGTCGACACCGTTTCTGTTCTTAGTCAGCAAACAGAGTGGACTCTTACCCAGGTGAGTGAGTGAGTTCCTGCATGTACTCCTGGTGAAAGGCTCTGCATTCATGCCCTTTGAGACTCGAGTCCTGGAATTGCCTAGGGAGCAGATCCATTGACCCACACTACTCTCTGCTGCTTTTCTGCAGCTGTGACCCCAGTGAAAGTGGGCAGATAGGTCAGCACTGGTGTCTGCCTGGCTGGGGGCTTGCCTGGGGAGGTGGCCAAGACAGCATCAATCACTGTTAATTGGGGTGGGGATGAGTGTGTTCTTTAGCACTTGCCCACTAAGCAGTGGAAAGAGGTCAGCAGCTTCTCTCACACTGGCCCTGGAATAGACACTACTGCTCGGAGTACTAGTCCTTGCTAAGGACAATCACAGAATAGGTAGTGTGCCCCAACCCCAGCATCCATTGCCCTAGAAGCCCTTTATTAGCAAATATACTCCTCTCGTCTTCCTTTCCTTGAATAACTTCTAGTTATGTCAATGGGACTTCCATAATAAGAGTTAAAAACTTTTATTTATATATGCAATTGGCAGCATATTTCTGACTTTGTGGCCCATACCATCAGGGCTCTGTGGCTGCACAGATGCTGGCATGGTAGAAGTTCTGGCAGAATATCACAAATCTGTTTAATAGATTCATGTTCTGAAGGGCACCATAAGAAGGAAGCACTTGGGAGGATTTTATAAAAAACCAGTTTGCTTTTGAGGTTTCCTGCTGTCAGTAAGAGTAGCTAGTTAAAAGAGATTCATCCTGCTGAACTTCAGTTGTCTAAAAGTTAGGCAGCTAGTTATTTGAGGCTCAGCATTGTGGATAGATTAGGAAATCTTGGAAGATGCTTGTTTCTTTTACTGGCTTTGAAGGATGCCTTGGTGACAGGCTTGAAATGGACTCAAAGTTTTTAAAGGGTTAGTTTAGAATTAGTTTGGCTTGCAAAAGCACTTTGGTACCTATATCCCATTCATATCTGAAAATTAATCAGAAACACAGGTCACCACTCATGTATGACACTTAAATAAGACAAGATCCTGAGTATTAAAAATAATAAAAATTACATATTGATCCCCTTAGGTTTTTTATGTTTTCTTGTAGCAATTTAACTTCTGTGAGGCAATCCAGCACCATTTCTTCTGGTGAAGGCTTTCCTTGTGACCTGGCAGAAGAAGTACAGAGTGTTTTCACACCATTTGCACTTAGCAAGTGGTTGGGTAACAGTGCCCTGTTTTAGTGTCACATATAGGTGGTGACAGTGCTCCTCCTGAAGGCCATGGCCATACACTGGGGAGGCTCAGGATATATATTTAAGCTCCATAGCTTCTGGTAAGATTTTAAGCCTCTAGTAACAAAACATTCAATTATATTTACCCTCTTCATGCATACTGTCTTACTGCGTTTGTAGGCAAGAGCTATTTTGCAAGGTTTTCTAGAAGACTCTGGCCAGACCATCAGCACACTAAAAAGTTTTGATTTAGTTGGATTAGGACCTGTTCTCTGTGCTTTGAACTCCACAGAAATCACATCCATAAGGACTGCTGAATTCAGGTACTGCATTTTATATCTAATGAAATATTTATTAGTAACACTATTGATAAAATTTATTGTGCCATTTTTGTTCCGTCAAGATTTTCAGAGCCTAAAGGACACCTTTTTACATTTTAAATGCTTTTAGAAAAGCAGAAGGCATGCAGTAGTTGTTTAAAACACGTTGTTTTATAGTTTTCCTCTGCCATTTATATCCCACCATTTAAGTATTGCATTGAGAAATCCAGGTGTTTGCTCAAAACCTGAAATGGTTGTATGCAATTTGTGTACATATATTTTAAATTGAAAATGGATTTTACAGTCTTCTTACAGCAGGTTAAGTATATTCCAGGCCTATTTAGTACTGCACGTAATTGCAGCTTGTAATGATGACCTTGTTGCCTTTTGCAGTGCTGCAGTTGCAAGAATTGGCCTGTTGTTTTGTAGCAGCCCTGTTCTGAGGCAGTTTAAGAAGAAGACAGAATCTGTGTTTGGTGCTGCTACCAGCTGGAATGGCTCTATTTTACAGGAAATTGGTACTATAGCAGGTAACAAAACTACGACTCCAGATGGTGATGGTTGTGAAGCACTGCTATTGAGAGACGAGTTCTTGTAGCAGGGTATTTTTTCTAGACTGGCAAAAGACATTTCTTCCAGAGGGGAGTCACCTGCAGGGTCAGACATCCAGCAATTTCAGAAGCACTAAGGAAGAGTCATAGTATTCTCTGCAAGGTTCTCTTAATCTGGTCAAACTGACCTTGGGAGGCACAGCCTAAAGTTACTTGGGTCCTGTAAGTTGGAAAGGGTAAATCAAGGAGAGCAAAACCAAGCAGGATTCCAGACCCAGTCACTCTTTGTGAACCAGGCTGTACTGGGAGGAGCTGTGTTCTGGCTGCCTGAGCATCCCGCCTGGAAAGAATGGGCTGCCCAGGGAAGAGCCCAAGGGCAGGATTAGCCTGGAGTGATACTCCTCCAGAGTGCTCTTCTGGCCTCAGAGATTTCCTGAGCCAGAGGTCACTCCCAGTTTTGTTCCTGGATTTGTTTCCCTGTTATCCTTTAACTGCACATTGAACTCTCATAATTTTTAGCATCCCTGATGCCTGTGGCAATGATTCCACACCATAATGGGTGAAGAAGTCACTCCCATTGCATGATTATGCTCCCTAACCGTAGATCAGAAGAGACTGTGAACAAGTATTCCCTAATAACACTGCTTATGATTTTATAGGTTTTTATAATTCTCTTTTCAAAGATAAAATAACTAAGGTAGAGTACATTCCATGTCAATGGCTAAGGTCAGATGATTTGTAATGCTGGAATATAATGAAAGAAACAAAACGTAAAAAGAACCAGCATCTCTCTCTATAATGCCCTGGAATAAACCATTTATTATAATTTTTTTTGTAAATGCTTAAAGTTTATATTGCCTTAAAAATAAATCTAATAAAAAGAACATTAACGGAGTTTTGTTTCTATTATGTGGGTTTTTTAGGTGGTTTGAATGAGGATGAATTAAAAGCTTTTGATAAAAGCTTGATGCCATATTTCCAGCCATCAGCAGTAAGACATATACCTCCTGAAATTTTCCAAGTAAGAGCTTGATTACTGAAGAAGTTACTACATTTCTATTGTTTTTACTCTAGTATAAATAAACTGCAGCACTGATTTATAGGTTTTGGGGTTTGGCAAAAAATTTTCTATGGTCTGTTAAGTGAGAGACCATCAAGGATCTGGAACATTGACTTTCAGCTGTATCATCTGTATTTGTGATGCCCATGAAATATGCTAGACAAGCTTTATTCATCCTTCAGAATGTATCCCAAAGAAAAAGCAAGTATCACAAAACAGGGAATGGACTCTGTGTCTTCCAACATTTTATTCAGATCTGAGTTTTCTTCTCTGTTTATTAACATTTGCAAGGATGTTGTAATAGCTACAGATTTCTCTGCTGACTGTGCAAGAGCTATTTTATTAACCTAAAATCTGGCACCATTCTCCTGACTTAGCTCTGAAAAACAGATTGTACAGGCAGATGCAGATCAGAAAGGAATTACATCTAATTACAGCAGTACTGAATGTGGACCAGAAATTAGAACAGGGATCCTGAGATCATTGCCCCGGACTTTCTTTTTACTTAGTGACAAGATTAATACTCTGCCTGGGCTGGTCTCTTTCAGATGCTCAGGCAAGCAATGTACTTATGGACAGATGAGCTAAACAGAGAGTTAACTGCATCAGCTCCCATAAAAGAGAAAAACTCCTCAAGCACTAACTGTTTGTGCACAGTACCACTGACTGTTCAGATAAGCCTAAAATGTCCTTACTGAAACTATTTATTTGCAAAACAGCTCTATATCATCTTGTAGAATTTCTATCAAACATCATTTTTGTTAGTAAGAGTAGTAATGATACTAGAAAAAGTGATTTAACTAAAAAGCAGGGTACCTCTTTGGAAGAGTTTTCTGTATTTGAAAGATTCAAAGCAGATTTTGGTTTTACACAGGTTTTTTATGGTCTCATTTTGAAGCTGTATAAATTATTCAGATTTTGATTTATGAAAAATTACGTTGTATTATGGACTTCAAGTGAGTTAAGAAAATGCTCAGTTCAAAATGTCTGGACCTGTAGGCATTTCCATGAGTTTGCCCAGTTTAAACCAGCACACCATTTGGCAGACAATGAAAAATGGGCAGGAGTTTGCTCCATCATCTGACCTACTTGCAAGGGGAATTTTGTCTTTCCAAAGTAGAACCTGGATGTGGAATTGTTGCAAGAAAAAAAGCTTGTTGTGTAGGAGGGTCAAAATGCTTGTGACTGCAGAATGTTAACTAGAACCAAAACAATCCAGCCTGCCCAATAATGCAGGCTTTACAAACGGGTTAATTGCTATGTGATGTAAGATAATTACTGGAAGACTATGATTGCCATGTTTAATTTTTAAATTTAAAATGAACAAACTGGGAAGATTTTCAATCTAAAAGAGAAAAATTGAATAATGAGATTAAAGTATAGGGTCTTTTCATCTCATTGCTCTACTGCTAACTATAATCAAAGGTCAAATGTAAGTTCAAGTGAGGTTGCTTGGGAGCAGATGTAAGAGGAAATAAATGAAAACACAAGAGGTTGCACAACACCATCAGTCTTTGAACAAATCAGAAAATAAATGGCTGGAAAATTAAACTCCAACAATATATTGAAGAAGTGTCCAATACAGTGCTGGCATAGAAAGCTTCTCAAGCTGTCAGCTCCCAGCATCAAAGAGAAAGGTGACAGATAGATGAGTGGTCAGGGAAGTAAATGAATACAGAGGATTCTTTTAAGCTCTATTGAGCTCTTTTATAGCAACACAATGTTGCAGGCTGCTGTCCCTCATTCCAAATGCAAGGCAGTGCTGACTTCTGATTCCTTACCTGCCTTCTATAATTGACAGCCTAAACTAATTTTTCTCCCTTTTGTTCCTCCCAGGCATTGTCCCCGGAACAAATAGCAAACCTGGGCCCTGAGAACGCTGCCATGGTTACGGGATCGCAGCGGGAGCATCTGGATGCATCACAGCTCCAGAGCCTGGGGCTGGCACTGGATGGAGCCAGGACCAGCAGCCCAGGGACACGGAGCACTGCAGGGTCTCCCCAGGAGGGGCACACCCCAGCTCCCAGCGGTGAGTCGAGTCCTCCCTGCTCGTGCCTAGGGGAAGGGCACACACCAGTGGGGTGTGAGGTCTCACAGCACGCACCAGGATCAGGCCTCTGTTCTGAGGGTGGGTTACAGTGAATTTACTAATCAACTTTTACAGTCGTGCCTCAAATCACATGCCTGACCAAGACAAACAGCGAGGAGGATGTTGGATTTACCCAGCAAGAGGTAATGAAGGAAGACTGTCAGATGGCATCAGCAGCTGTCTCGTAGCATTACACTGTGCTAAGCACTAGCTTGTGTAAAAGGTATTCGGAAACAGTGAGCTTTTCCCTCTCCTTCTTTCCCATATTCTTTGCCTAAATTTAAGGCAGAGGTCTCCATCTCTGGACCTTCAGGTCACAACCTTTACATGCAGCAGAATGTTGTTTGAAGAGCTGCAAGTGGGGAAGGAAGTAGCACTGGGGTGGACTAGCATCTTTATCCAGACTGTAGGACCGTTGAATGTTTTTTTCTGCCATTCCCATCCTATTTGGAATTAAAGCCTATTAGTACCTATACTTCAGTGGTTTAATCTTTTACTTCTTCATATTGCAGTTTATACTGGGCAAGTCACACTGGCAATGTCAATGGATGTGTTACAGTGAGAGAGTTTGCACATAGTCAAGACAATGTTGAGAACTTATCCCTATCAGACAGCAAATATTGTTGCTTCCAGTGACAACAGTGAGACAGAAGCTGTTGAAGGAGAATGAGGGAAGCTGAAATGCTGAAATAGGAGTAAGGGGAACTAAATTGCTATGATGCCCTTGATGGAATTAAAGCGGAACTTCCCAGAAGCACCTGGGAAGTGCTCTTAGCCCAGCTCCCTCTCACATGTGACCTGTTCCTTCTGGATTGGAGATCTGCCAAAGGGAGGAGTTTTCTGGATAAAGATCACCTGAGTTCTTGAGGTGCTTGTCCATTTTTCCCGTCTCCCTATGAAATGCTTCTCTTTGGAGCTGTGTATGTTAAACTGGAAGTGACATCGCTTGAGAGTTAAATGTAATTAAGATTCAACTGTTGGAATTTGCTGCATCTCTTTGGGGCGGTGTAGATAAGACTTCTAGACCTGAACTGTAGCGTGACACTAAGACATAAAGCCTTCTGCTTTCCAGGTGCTCCTTGTTTGAGCGGCTTTGGCATCTGGCTGTGTGCTGTGTTTACACTCCACCTGCCTTTCTGAACCCTCAGGGGTTAAGCTTGAGGTAAGTTATATTTTCAGTTACCTCTAACTTTATAACAGAAACACAGATCACCTGTAACAGAGAAGAATGACTGTGGGACCCTCTTCTTGCTTTGAATACAAAGATAACAATTCTTGAATAATTTTTTCTGTATTACAAAGGTGTCTTGTACCTTGGTTAGACTATCTCTGAATCTAATCAAGGGGAAAACAGTTTATCTTATCTTTACTGTAAAGCCAAACATAACAAAGGTATATTTAAAATTCCATGTAACACCAGTCAATTACCGCATTGTTATTTGGAACAAGTTCCTGGTTTTACTCTATGTTTTGCCTGTTCCAGATTATTTATAAGACTTTATTCCACAAACACTTTGATAAACTCTATTTAGTAGAGTATTGCCATTAACTTTAATTGGATTTTAACATTTTGACAGTCTAATATTTGAGAAGAGCACTGGTGGGCTTAAAGTTTAGATTCCAATTAGGCAAACTAAATGCTTAAATATTCTATTTAGTCTTTAAGATTGCAAAGCATGTCAAAAGACTTAATATTTTTCTTTGCTTTGATTTTCAGTGTCCTGGAGCTTACAACAGAGATGCTAGAGATAAAAGAGTGTCAGCTCAGCATGAACAGTAGCATCAAGAGGCTCTGAGATTTCTGAGTGCAGAATGGTTAAATTCTTACGAGCAAGACCCTCATCTGCCATCATGATGAGAACTATCTCCTTTCCATAGCTTTACCATTAACAAGTAACACAGCATCCCTTCAAAAACTTCAAGTTTAAAAACTGGAAATAGCTTATCTGTCTCATGACAAAATCACAGAAATACAGGATTGTGTGTTGGGGAGGAACTTGAATTATAGGGGGGACAGGTAGCAGAGGACTGTTATTTGGAGGCTGATGTCTGATAGCCGCTGCTTTTTACACGGGCTAATTTGGTCACACTGTTGTGTCCATTTGTTGGGTTTTCTTCTACTTCAAGGGTACATTCCCTGGGGAGGGGCTATCCTTCTGTGTGATGTAGTAGAAATTGCACTAAAAGTTACTGCTGTTGCAATAAAATAACTTCTTCTCGGAGCTGCTGCTTTAAATCCTGCTCAGACAAGAAGTGGTAACAGGCTCTTAGAATTTAAGCACCTCTACAAAACGTAGTTTCTGCATGGCTGTATTCAATACAGAACTGTTGACACTGAGGGCATTGGCAATACTGTGAGTATTTCATGTGACAAAATGCACCATGGAAACTTGCCTCTGTTCATCAAGAGACAGTCCTTTCACTCCAGGTGGGGTTGAAGTGTACACCTGGGAATACTAAAGAGAAACTGTTCACTGGGCCTACACACTACTAGGACTGTCAATCCAGTATTTTCCACAAGACCTACAATAAGGAGTTTCTCCTATTTATAAACCATAGATATTTTCCTGTGTTTTATCAACATATGACTTACATGTCTAATATTAGCTTCTCATGGCACACCTCAATATTTTAAACAATGGAGGAAAAAATATATATTAAAAATCCTCTGCATGTGAACATATATTTTGATGTTGTTCAACAAGATTTTAGACCACGAACACATGGCACAGTTTTCCATTTTGCCATTGCAAAAGTCTTATTTTTTCCAGACTAAAAAAGGCAATGCATGGACTGAAAAGTTTAGCTTTTTCATTCAGGGCTGTACTGTAGTAAATGCCCTTCAAACTGTAATTTTTATTTCTTTATGGCAAACATTACATCTGGCTTCTCAGCCCTGAAAGTAGAATTGAAATTTTTCTCAGGTGGGGAAGCAATAGGAGTGGGAGGGAGGGAGAGCTGGAAGGAAGAGCCTGGCTGCTGCTGGGGGAAGGTGAATGTGAGCTGTTGCTGCTGTTGGGAGTAACAGTCCCACCGCAGTCCCATCTATTCTGTAATTCCTGCAGCAGCAGGGGCTAACTTGATTCTCAGGGCTTTGTTATTGGCAAAGTAGGCAGTGAGAGCCATTTCTCACCCCCTCCTTTCCCTCTTCCCCCTTCAGCAATCTGCTGCTCTGGGAACTGCCTTCGCCTATAAGTAACCCTGGCAAGTGTGACATGATGTTATAGATAATACTACATGCTTTAGTTCTGCATTTTATAAGCAAAGAATTATGATTGCTGCAAACTGCCTGGCACTTTTTTCTCTAATCCTCATGGTAAGATTCCAGCTTCTCCAGCTGTGTTTCCTTTTCTGCATGTGAACAGAAGATTGAGGCTTATATTTAAATAGAAAGAAGTTTGTTTTATTAATCCCAGCAAATACATGCAAAGGTCCACTAAAACTGAAAAATGCTTCAGTTGGTCAAATGCATGATAAAGATTTATCTGTATTTTCACATTAAAAAGTTCTGCCTCACTCAGATGTGAAAGTACTAGAAGGTTGTTTGATTTCTAGAAATTGCCTGACTTGAATTCTGTGTGCACTTCTGAAGATGCAGGAGAGTGTTTTCATGTCAAGAAGGCAGTCAGCATTTCCAGTTCAGCTGCTTAGGTCAGATACGTGACTTAGCTCTGCCAAGCCCTTCAAAAATCTATATGAGCTGAAAGTGATCTTCTTCTGTCAATATACCTGGGAGTGATTCCGTTTGCAATTATGTGAGTCAGAGTTTAGCTTTTAATTGGAGCAGGAGTGAGCTCTTTGTTTTGTGCCATCTGTGCTGTAATTTCTTTGAAGCACAAGTTCTTTTAAATAGCTGAACTGCTTGATTATTTATATATTTTACTAAATTAATAATTATGTTAAGAACCTTGGCATTGCTTTTACGTTTGGTCAAGGGCTTATCTATTTCTTTTGAGAGTAGTGTAGGAGGGGTAAATGTGGAGCACTGACTTAACGTTGTACTTATTTCACGGTGAGATTGCAAATCCTGTTTGGTTCATGAGATGGTGTGAGCATCTCGGATGGCAAGTATTGTAGAAAAGCAATTTTACTCCTGCCAATGTACCTCTTGTAAAGGTCACTGATGGAAAAGCTCATTCTACAAAATCTGGGATGCATGAGACACCTCCATCAAAACTGTTGAAACTGAATTTCTGTGGGAAGAGTAGATGGAAAGGGGAGAAAGGCATGGAGAGCACAAGTATGCATGGTATGTAATCTGTGTGTGTGATCTGCCATCCATTCACAATCCTTCTCACTGCCACTGCTGAGAGGAAACTGAAACATGTACACTTCTGTGAAACCAACCACAGAACCCCTCCGTGCAGGCATCTGTCCCCTCTGCAGATATGTAGTGTATACAACATGCACATGATCACTTTCACTGGAATATATTCATGGGAAAAATGTCTCACAGTCCCTCTCTTTTTGCATGATCAGGATTTTGGAGAAGAATAAACTACAGAGAAATGTGGCATAAAGATTTGATTCTTAAAGAAATGTTGCTGTTTGTAGATATGGGTAACATTTGTTTAAACCAAGTTTAATTTCTCCTACATTCTTTTTAATTTTTTTAGCTCTTTGAGAAAGAAAAAGAAACTAGATTTGTGCATAAATCTGCTGTTGAATATATATCATGATAATAATTTTATTTGCTTATTGTGAGAACTGCAGCTCTCCTCTCCACTTGTGACTCCTATGATGGTAGCTGGGCAGTGCCATACATCCTGTGGGATGTACATCCAACCATCCAACTGCTGACAGTCACAACTCTGGTGTAGGCCTGGCTCCTGCGAGTGCTCCAAGCCCTGTGACAGGTCACCCTGTCCAGCAGTATGTGAGAGGAGGCATTTCATTTCATTCCTGTGATTGGATGGAGGATCTTTCAGGAGTTAACAGATGGGAAGAAATACTTTCGTTGGCTTATTATTTCAGTGCCTGATACCTTTATGTTCAGAATTGTATTTAGAAAAAGAGAAAAGGGCTACTGGTTCTGGATCAGCAGGAGAGAAAATATCCCTGTGACCTGGTACTGAGGTAAATGCCACATCTGTGGTATCTCTAAATCCTTGAAAGGAAGAAAACAGCTACCCATCCACAGTGCCTGAAAACTGTCCCTGTTAAAGCTGGCATTATGGCTGTTGTCAGGTTTTGTACAGTGCATGGAATGTTTGACTCCCAGTGATCTCAATCTGTCACATCAGAGCTAACCAGCTCTTCAGTGTGAGGCTCTAAAGATACTGTTTAAAAAAAAAAAAAAAAAGGCATCCTTCCTTAATTTTAAGAAGCCCTTTATGCCTCCTTATAATCTGCTCAAATATTTCAGAGGCAATTACGTACTGCATTATGGCAGATTTAGCTTACCACTTCACTGCTGGGCCTAGGGATCATCACCCCTCATTTATTTTCCAGTAACACAAATTGCAGCCCCATCATATTAGGCTGGGACCTTGCCAGAGTCCCACTGGCTGCCCCCCTTGGAGCAGATGTGAGGCATTGCTCAAGGTGTGCCAGCCAAACGCACCTGGGGTATGGGAGAAGCCTGACTCACTCAAATGACACTGAGAAAGAAGCAAGGAATCACCAGTCACCTGGAATGTGTCACCTGAGCAGGTACCTGGCCGTAGTGCACCGTTGATATTTTGGCTCATGCTGTGTTGTGGTTATAGATACCACACACTGCTTCCCAGTGGGACACTGCCAATTTCCCCATGGCAGTCGAGGAACAGCCATCAAACTGCAGTACCTCGTTCCCCTGTCGTACACTGTCCTCCTTAGAACAGAAATCAAATTTCAAATAATCTCTTCCTCTTTTTTTTTTATTCTTTTCTCAAAAAAGGCTGGTATTCCAGGCTACACAACTTTAAGCAATGGGGTCTCTTTATTTCAATGAAAATGTTTAAATGTTTTTGATAAGTTTGTGGGATTTTTTGGTGTGTGTGTTTTGGTTTTTTTATATTTAAACAAGATCTGTAAGCGTGGGATAGGGAGAGCTAAGAACCTTACAGTCCTGATTAGTAAAATATTCTCATCCGTGCCAAATGATGTGGGACAGCCTTGGGGACTGTTTACTCCAGTGCTGTTGGAGGGGAGGGATCTGACTTCCTTTTCCAGTACGGCAGGAGGGAAGTTGGATAGAAAAGACAAGTCTGCAAAGAATAAACAAAAATTCCACTGTAAGTTAAAGTTCTTTTATTGGTACCCCAGAACATTTGGAATTGCTCCTCAGAAAGCATATTTTGTGCATTGTTATACAGCATGCTGTTGAAAGTGCAGATAAATAACAAACTTGTCAGAGAGCAAAACAGACCTGTGTGCTATCCAGGTATCCATAATTTCATATTTTAGTTAAGACTGTGGTCCATTATCAGACTATCTTTCCATATCTATTTACTCAGTCCTTAGAAAAATTATGAGGCTACCTCAAAGACCTCACCGGACCTTCCCTGGCATCAGGACATGTAGGAGTTTTTGCACCATAGGATATTTTTATCACAATTCACATCTGGTTCTTTATTTGTACCCAAAAATAGATAGCCACAAAATGTATTACATTTTTTCTGCAATGAGTAGAAAGCAACCAATGTCCATCTGTCTCTCCCTGCCCCATTCTGTTCAGCACTAGTCTGCTTTCCCAATCCGGATTAATGAGAGGATTTTCTTGCCCTCATGATGCAGGAACAGAGGCATGTTCAGAGCTCACAGTCCAAGTGACTGAACATTGAAGTATTAAATGAAAGAATTGTGATTGATGGATTTCTTGCTTACCTGGCAACAGCATAACATTTATCTTCTAATGTTTTAGCTGGTATAATTAGCCTTACAAATACTTAACAACATCTCATTTAATATCTGTAATCTTCTCTTTGAGGGACAAGGAGAAAAGGAGAGAGGCCAAAAGTAAATTGCTGTAGAAGAAATATGGAAACAGTGGAAAACGCTAATCTGTCACAAATACAGCAGGGTAATATATTCTGATACTGCTTTCCTCAATAATTTTTAACCATTATATATGAAAGTGAACTATATTGATTTACCAAAGAATAGCCATTGCTGTAGTTAAAATCGCACTGGTTTGATGCACAAGCTGAAACTGCCCCAGGTCATCTTTAACTGGGGCCTGACATGTTTCAACGTTTAATCAGATGTCAGAAAACAACTTAGATCACAAACAAGTTCTGAATATATACTGCATGAACTGAGAAGGGAGTTGAGAGAATGGATGTCAGCTCTCTGCCTTTAATGTATCTGTTAACATGGATTCCAGATATGCATCTGTCAGTGTTTTTATTAGCTACTTTTATTTCAGTATTCATCCTTTCAGAAGTGTTGAGATCTGACGTTAAATGTACACATTTCAATTAAGCCTGTGTCAAACAGGCTGGTCCAGCCAGTGCTCTGAGACGTGTCTGTGTTTTCAGACCTCACACGTGTGTGCAGTGATGGAAGTGCCTCAGCACTGCAGCTGCCGATGTTGTATTTATGAATTTGCACTTTCTCCCCTCCTGTTGCAGTTGGTACGACAGATTCGGGGAGTTCTGCCAAACGCTGTCGTCTTCAGTACAAATTGCAAGTACTATATTTGGGATTTTAACATGTATCCTCAAGTAGGAAACTCACTGGTGGTTACATCAAACATTATTTGATGCCAAAAATTATTCAATATCTGTTTAAAATAATTATTCTGTTAGAGTTCAGATCTATAAAACTTTTCAAATGGAACATACAACCTCTTCTCTTAGGAAGTGGTAAGAGATACTGTGGTGCTTGTCAAGGAGTTGTACTGCTGTACTTGTAAGCACAGTGTTGTAAGAGGACAGGCTTTGATTCCTAATCTCTGAAAATAAGCAAATTTGGTTTTGTCACACTGTGAGTACTTACTAAAAAAGATAAACTCAATAGCAGGTACTAATCAGTTCTCTCTTCTTTTCAGGACTATGTAATCTCTTTCAAGATTTCAATGTTTGTGCCACATTTTAAACAGGAAAATTAAAGATTGTAGTTAGGATCCTTTTCATAAATTTCAAACAATCCATAACCTTCTGCTGTGGGAACTTTTCAGTATACCATTCTGTAACAGTAAAGTCCTTACGCCATTTCCTCAAATGGGGTGTGAAACAATGTAAACCAAGATATTTTAAAGAAATGAGCTACCCAGCAAAGCACCACTGTTTACCTGGAATAAGCTGTTATCCGTTTTCTACAACCATTTGAAATCCTATTCCTGGGCAGCTATTCCTATTTTTCTTTGCTATTGTTTGGATTGTTGGAGTTTTTTTACAGAGAACATTGGAGAGTTATTAAGAGGAGATGCTTCTTTTGAACTGCCCACTGAACTATGCTGGTCATGTCCTGTTTTAGGGATTAAGGACTCTGAAGAGGCAGCATGCTGACTCTCAAGGCATGATTATTGAAGAAATAATTGCTTTTTTTTTCCTTTTTCTTGGAAGTTTACACAGAATCACTGAATTGTTAGTGTTGGAAGGGACCTCTGGAGATCACCAGTCCAACCCTCCTGCCAAGGCAGAGTCACCTGGAGCGGTGACACAGGAATGTGTCCAGGTCGGTTTGGAATGTCTCCAGGGAGGGAGAATCCCTGACCGCCCTGAAGAGCCTGTCCCAGTGTTCTGCTACCCTCAATGTAAAAAAGCTCTTCCTCGTGTTGAGGTGGAACTTCTTGTGTTTTAGTTTATGGCCATAGCTCCTTGTTCTGTCACTGGGCACCGTGGAAAAGAGTCTGGCACCATCCTGGCACAGGTTGCCCAGAGAAGCTGTGGCTGCTCCATCCCTGGAAGTGTTCCAGGCCAGGCAGCACGGGGCCCTGAGCACCCTGGCCCAGTGAGTGGCATCCCTGCCCATGGCAGGGGGCAGAACGAGATCATCCCTAAGGTCCCTTCCACTCAAACCATTCCGTGATTCCATGATTCTGTGATCCTCTTGGCATCCACCTTTGAGGTATATATATGTATGGATGAGATCTCCCCTCAGTCTTCTCTTCTCCAGACTAACACGGCCCAGCCCCCCCAATCCCTCGGAAGAGAGACGCTCCTCATCACTTTTACGCCCTCCGCTGGACCCTCTCTAGTAGCCGATGTAGATTTTCACACTGTTGGCCTACAAAACATAATGAAATATACCTATAATCTAATATATACCATATTCGCTAGTACATCTATACAGACCAGCCGCTCGGCCGCCCCAAGGGCTGAGGCCCGCGGCCGGCAGCCCGGGCCCGCG
>VZTF01004912.1:3485511-3498300 GCA_013397755.1 Cnemophilus loriae | reverse complement strand
GTCTCGGCCCCCTCCAAATCCAGCACTGGCGAGGCGGGTGAGCAGCCAGGAGAAGGAGGAGGCGCATCCCCGCTCCGGGGTGGGGGTGCGCCGGCGGGAGCTGCCGTTCCCTGGAAGGTGTCGTGGTTGCCATTATTTGTACTTTAATCTCCGTGCACCGCCGCTCCGGCTGTGCCCGGGAGGGTCGCTCCTTCCTTATGTAACTGCCCGGCGGCAGGCGAATGAATGGGGAGGCCGGTTTGGAGAGGGGGGAGGAATTCGTCCCCCGCGGGGCGGGCAGCCTCCGTCCCTCTGTCCGTCCGTCCCTTCCCTCGCCTGCCCTGGCCGCGCCCGGCCTCTGGGCCGCCGGTGTACGCGGCAGCCCCGGGTTTGGTGCAGCGCCGGCCGCCGCTGATTCGCAGCCTCTGAAGTTTCCCCGTTCTCCCTTTCCGTCCGCGGCGGCCTCACGCTCCCCCCCTCCCCAGCTTTTGTGCAGCAATTGAACTGTGTTTCGTGCCGCTGTTAGGGCTGGTGGAGGGTTTGCTGTTGGCCGGGCCAGCTGCAGTAGGAAGCGGTAGGAGGGAGATTCCCGGCGGGAGCCGCGGGCCTGTGTGACGTGGCAGCGGGAGCTGCGCCGGGTCCCGGCCGGGCGAACCCCGCTCCGCCGCCCCCCGCTGCCGCTTCCCCCCCGTTCGGAACGGGCGTGCTCCAATTCCCTGTGCCGCGGTTCGCTTTCCCCCTTCGGCTGTACGGTGTGGTGGTTGGAGGGAATTGCAGGCAGTTCCCGTAACTGCAGCATAGCTGATTTCTTTCAGCAAACTGGGAGTTGTTGTCATTCAAAATGGACATTTCCGTGCGCGGTGTGTAATGTGGATCGGACCACCCACCCTGGGAATACCGCTTTTGTTGTACACGGGAGTTTGGCTGTGAGCTTGACTTTGCCTTCTCTCCGGTGAGCTTCTCCTTCTTTAGTGAGGGCGATTGTTCTTCAGATCAGTTTGGCGTGTGTTGATGATACTGTTCAGATACCGGGTTAGCGCTGTTGAACAGATGTATCTGTAAAGTTTTCAGTTAAAAGCGTGAAGAATTAGTTTAAGTTGTAACCTGAAATAACTGAGAATGGGGAAATGAAAGAGATTTACACTACAGGTAGGAGGAAGTACAGGTTCTGTATGTTTTCATATCAAATCAGTGGCTAATCACTTCATAGCACAAAAAAAAAAAAAGAGTAAATGATTGGTTTTGGTTTTTAAAAAGTAAACTAATAGCTGTGGTTTTAAACAGACTTAAAGTAAAAACTGTTCTTAACTTTACAAAAGAGGTCAAGCAAATGACTCCATGGCCCACATGCAGTGGTAGTGCAGAACTATCGTTCCTGAGGTCATGGAGCACAAGAGCACCTTCGTGATGAACTCAACTGGCTCAGGCTCTAGTGCATCAGGAATCCTGCCTGGATCTGGCAGGAGAGGGCCTTGCTTCCTGCAGATCCTGTGTAGAGTTTTGTCCTGTGTTTGAGAAATGCAGTTGAGATTACAAACAACAAGAGGGTTAATGATCTAAAAACTGAAAATCATTTACTGTCTGAAGAAGGAAAATGAGAAATTCTATTGCAAGGCTAAAATTCAGATAGGGTTTGAGCCAAGAGATGAATGACCTTTGGATGTGAGGTTATTTACACAGTATAGTACAATATGACCTGGTCCCCTCCTTCTGCTTGAAAAGTGATCTGATGCTGCTTTCCTTAAGCCAGTTGTGATTGGGAATCTCTGCTAGGGGTTTATTCATAAGAAAGCAGCCTCACACCAGTCATTGGTACAGCTTTCTCCAAGACAAAATTGTAAATGGGCCTGTATCACATAGGGCCTTCAGCTCTTCCCTTTCCCAAATTAGCCAGCATCCCTGGACACAAACACACATGCGTGAGCTCTTTCAGTAGAAATTATTTGCTTAATTCATTTTCCTGAGGGAAAAAAAAAAAGAAGAAGCAGGGATGTGTTTGTCAGGGTTTTTTTCTTTGGTGTCTTCCAGTTCTGCCTGAGTCTTCAGGAGTAAATCCAGATCCACGTTGCTGCTGTGAGATTGGTGTCTGAGGCCTAACAAGTTTGTCTAGAATGAGAAGAACATGAATACCTCAAAGGAACATGAGCAAAGAATTTTATTTTTGGGGCTCTATTTTGTTCCTCCTAGTGGTTCATTGTTGTCAGTTGAGGTTTCTATTGATAAAACCTTTGTAAATATACATTTGCATGTCTTTGTAGAGTCATACACGACAATAACCCCTAACTAGTTACCAGTTAATGTTGAGCAGCTACGGAGAGCCTCTTATTAGAGGGGTTTCTGCCATTCCTGTACATTGTATGGTTATTAGAGCCATTTATAAATTAAATAAACTTGTACCTCGTGCTTATTGGTGACTAAGGAGACGTGGGCAAACCAGCTGCTACTTTAACCGTGCACTTTTGCAGCAGTAGAGGCTTTGAAAATAAATAAGGGCTTCTAACTGCTGGCTGAACTGCAGGCTGTGATCCATGAAGAGCTGGCAAACCACATGGTGCCAGCTCCTCTCTTCTGGTTGCATCTGTGTGTGTCTGAGGCCTTTGTTCCAGGAGAACTCGGAGGCCTGTAAAAGCAGCTGGAAATGAGGGAGACAGCCTGTGCACCTCTGCTGCAGCCTGCTGTTTTTTGAAGACTCATAGTCCCCATTTTCTTTCTTAAGAAGTGACTCCTCTAATCGAGGAAGATAGGTAAGGCTAGGCTCACGTGCACTTTGAAGCACTCTGTGTTTTCAGTGTTCAAGAAACTTAATTTTTTTTTTTCTAATTTAGTCAATAAGTTGAAAAGAGAACAAGGGGAAAGAAAATCAAATCATGACTTCAGAAATTTAGAGCTGGCAGGGAAACAGTTTTTTGCATGTCTGGTTATTTGAGTTTCCAAATTTAGAATTTGGAAAAATGTTTGCAACTCAAAATAACAGCTCAAAAATCATTAGGAAGAGCCATGGAGAATGTAGTAGGTAACTCCATTATTGACATTGTGTCATAATTAGGAAATTCATGAGACTTGAGGAATCAGGAACAAAGGATGTTCGAATGCTTTCAAACATCGTCCTGTTCAGACTGTATTTTCTTACCTATTTCAAGTCAAGTTAGATTGTTTGCAGTGCAAATTACTGCCTGAAAATTGATTTGTGTTTCTCTGTGTCATTTATCAAGTGTTAAAGGTGACCTGCAGTTGCAGTGTTGTCAAATGAAATGCCGTATACTCTAAAACAGTAGTGTAGATAATAAATGTGTAGTACTTTTGCTAGGTAATGTAGCTGTATCTCAATTTTACGTGTCTACTGTGGACCAGATAATATGCTAAGATGAAGAGTTCTGACAGTACTTTGCCATAGGCTGCTGCTAATTTGTCTGTATTTTCTCAAAAACTGCTGCTTTAGGTAGCTTTGGAATTTCTTCTCTCTCTTTAAAGGAAAGTATTCTCTTTCTCAGTTGGAAAATTTGTCTTTAAAATTAGGTTGGGTTTTTAAATTGGAAGCACAGGAGTCTTAATGCTGGTATGTTACTAGCAGAACCAAAGAAGTTGGGGTTCTGTGGCTGATGTGGGCTTGGTACAGAACTAAATTACTTTATTATAAAAAGTCTGAAGTTTCCGTGGCAAAGTATGGACTGACTTTCCTTAGAAGAACTTCTGTTTGTAGGTTTTATGGCCCTGATGTGCAGTTTGTAGTTGGTAAGTGCTGTACACACTCCACAGCTCGGGGCCTCTGCTCCTGCCTGTTGCCCCTTACCTGACTCACCACAGCAAAATGAAGTTGATAAGAAAGTACTACAATTTCAGCTCTGCCCTCCTGCCTGGCTGTGAAAATCACCTGAATTAAAGTTTCATGCTATGGCTTTCAGCCAAGCTGAGGTGCAGAAGTTGAAGGAGTTTTTCCACGTGTGAGGATGAAACAAAACAGAGAAGTTTGGCTCTTCCAAATTTGAGCCTAGAGCTTCGGAAGAAGAAATAATTTTTTTTTTTTATTTAGCTCAAGAATTAAGTAATGTTTGTGGGAGTAAAAGGAAGGGGAGAAGGATGAGAATAACATCACTGTAGCCTCAGTGTATTGCAGTTGCCAACGGTGAGCCAGGGTCAGTGCTGTGACACGTATATTGATACATTTCCTAAAGTTTTGAAATGCATCAAAGTCGTACAACAATGTATTTACCTGTTCCCTCCCCCTGTTTTTGCTTGTGGTTTACATGTTTCTCCTGGTTTGCCTGTCCCTTCATCGGCCTTTGATTTACACTTTAAGCCTTGCCTAGTCTAGTCCAGCCCGCTTAACGTGAAAATTAGTTTCATGTCGAGTCTAGGGTGGCTTTTGAGATTTTATGACTATTCTAAAGATTCAAAAATCAGTAAGAGCATTGACAGCCTTAATAAAAATTACAGCTTTGGGGTTCAGGAGGTGAGGCTGGCAATGGCTTAGAAGAATTTGTCAAATATTGATACCTGTATATACTGTATTTGTGACAGTATCCAGATCCAAATTTATAGCTGTTATCAATAATTAATGTCTCTCATATGCTTTTTTTTTTGCTGTTCTGAGTTATTTGCTAAAAGAAAATAGCATGCTAAATAATTCAGCTTAATTATATTCTGTAGTGTGGTGCTGTTCTGTAATCTGTCCTGGTGGATTTCTTTGTGCTGTGGGTTCTGACCTTAGGACAGCTTTGCTTGCTGGGAGGTTTTATTGGCAAGTTGTGATGCCAGCAAGCACACCTGGGATGAGCCCAGGGTGCTGCTTCAGCTGTCTGTGCAGTGCAGTTGTAGTTCAAGAAATGTCAAATGTATTTTTTTTCTAAACATTGAGAAGTGGTTTGTTTGTGGGTTTTTTTTTTTGGGAGGGGGTGTGTTTTGTTTTTAATATTTGCAGCTTGTGTTTTACAGGTTTACAGCCCGCAGGTTTTGAGGTGTTTTATGTTCCCTGCACTTGGGCTGTTCTGTGGGTGCCTTATCAGGCTCACCTTACAGACATTTCACATATAAAAGTTGGAAACACCCCCCTTTCTAATTGTTACTGTTTCAGCCATTCGTGTTCTTTATACATTAAACTTCTTCTTTGGGAGCAGCTTATTCCATGTTCCTTAAGCTGGAGTGAAAAAGGACTTCAATAGCCATAGCAGATTGCTTTCTCCTAATTGCTTTATGGCACTGTTAATAACAGCCTTTCTAGAAATATCTCTGTATAAAGGGACAAGGATTTTCAGCCTTGCATCATAACCCTCTCCTACAGAGTATTTTTCCCTCTTGTTTTTTGAATAAGACTTGCATGCTTAGCTGAACAGATTCAATTATTTTCACCCTGGATGACTGAAAACAAGAATAATTGGAATAACAAGATAGAGGCACAGAGTGGGTTGTTTTGTCCCCCTGCTGTGACACACCACCACATCAGTATTATGGAGGGATGCTTCACCTCAGTTTTCGGAAGCTTTTAGTGACTGACTGTGCAAAGCTTTTATGCTTCTAACTGTGCTCTAGTGCCTGAAGTTAAGTACAAACAAACGTTTTGACATTGAGGCTGTAACCTAGAATCGAAAGTTGCTTTGAAGATGCATTGTAGATATCTGACATTTTATCTCACTTCTCTCTCTTTTTAAAATTTTGTTTTAGTACATAATAGCACGTGGGTTTGATTGTTTGATGTTTTTCTCACCATGTGGCCAATTGAGTCTGTGAATTGAATTGCCTTATGTTTTAAAATCAATATATTCCTCTAAAACCCCATTATTGGTGCCAGCATACCTTCTGCTTGTCACTGGGTCTGTTCTGTCTATTGCCCTTGTACCTTTCCAGCCATTCAGCATCTAAAGGTGGTACTGAGGCGTGTGACAGCACTCTGAGCACTGAAAGCTAATGCAGCCTTGCCCAGTGATAATACAGAACAGATAGCTTGCAGATGATATTTTTGGAGATGACACTATCTGCTGTGAGTAACTTCTAAACCTTGTGTAGTGCCAGCACTTCTTCCAGTACAAGGTAACTTATGTTCACACTGCTGAGCTATATGGGTTTAGAATTCTGTTTGTACAGCTTGGGAACTTGGATTTTGTCCTAGTTTTGTGATCAACTTGCTTAAAAATAAAGGATATATCCTTTCTCATCCCAGGCATCAAGTGTTTCAAAGCACCTCATCACTTTCTGAATAATTAATTATTTCCTTTATCACTTTAGGTATTTCTGGGAAAAGCCAGCTTCTGTTTGCACTGGTCTTCACTACCCGTTACCTGGACCTCTTCACTTCATTCATTTCATTGTATAACACATCTATGAAGGTAGAGTATACTGAAGAGTTAGAAAAGCTAGTGATGTTGCGTGCAGAGTGCATAATTTCATTAATAAAAGCCACTTTGAATGGCCCACTGCACAATTGTTACAGAGTAAGTTCTGGATGGGCTTTAGATAAAGAATGTGGAAGATGGACTCAAAACCCTTCTTTTTTTTCTGCACTCTGCATGCAGTTTTAAAAAAACTGTTTCTGTCAGGACTGTGACATTTAGAACAAATGGCATTTTGGTTATTGAAAATACAAGTTTTTGGAAAAATGGTTCAAATAGACTGTATTTGTCAATTGAGACATTAAAGCTCAAATAAATCTCCTTTTATTCACTACAAGGTAAATTAGTATTCAGGATGCACTGCCAGAATTGCAGCTAGTGTCTGGTCAGAGGCTGATCAAAAGTTGACAGGAGTAAGCTCTAAGGAATGTAGCTTCTGTGAGTTATGCCCCTGTCACTTGCCCGCTGAATGTCAGTGAGCCTGAATTTGCGTTTGTTACTTTTTATTCATTCCTGCAGTTTCTGGTGCTGAGTCCAAGAAAATAAAGCAGTAGTCTGGGAGAGGGCAGTATGTTTGTGCTTTTTTAATCCAATTCCTTTATTCTTGGATTTTCTTGATGCTTTTCAGCTTTAATTTAGAGAGTAGTATAACTTTGCCAAGAGGAAAGACTAAATAATCAATAAGGCAAAATGTACGGAAGAATTAGGGAAATAATACTGTAAAATAAAATTTTGTGTCTTAAACTCACGCTTGCTTTCCAACAATTGAAATGTGTATGCTTAAGTTTTAATATTAACAGTATAGATGAAGAGCTGTGGATTAAATAAAATATTCGTGAAACAAAAGCTTTTTCCATGTGTAATTTCAGATTGGAAGGTACAGTTAGGTACACTAAAGGAGCAGGTAGGGGGGTTTTGCCATTTATTTATTTATTGGTTGTGATTCAGGGCCGTGACCACATCTTTGTTCTGCAGCCCTCCTAACCAGGAAAGGAATGAATGTGGAAACACTAACTTTCAAAATGGTAGCCTCTATTTCAGTTTCAAAGGTTACTGCTTAGAAAGGCTGTTGGATAGAATTGTCTTTTCAGCCCATTATTGTAGTCAAGATGAAGCTGCTTGCGTGTCCCAACACAACTTTGTGTTTTATTTTTATATATGTAGGAGTATATAATGTTACACAGTTGTTGAGAATAGTTGAGAAGTCAGGAGTTGAGATTCTTGAGGTGAAGAAACCTGTAATATTAGAAATTTGGATTCATTCACACTTTTGTGGAGCCTTCTATGACCATCCCAGCTGTGATTAGTTTACACCTGTAGTAAAGCTTCCCTATATCCTGTCCTGTGGTCCTTTATCTTTACTCAGCTGGGATGCTGGGATGTGTAGCAGAGCCTTTGGATTCTGAGCTCCTTAATACAGTATTTGTAGGATTTTGTATCTGTGAGCAGAGCATTTAGTGATTAATAGCATCTGCAAACAGTGGGGTTTTTAATCTGTTACTTCTCCGTTGCAAAGAACCCTTTTTTAATGTGATAAATGGTTTGGAACATTTAGTCTTTGTGCTGAAACTGGCAGAAGCTGAAGTATTTGTCTAGTCTGCTGTACTGTGTTAACTCCAGGACAATAAGCTCTGTCCTGATGATGGCAGACTGACCTTTAGAAAGTCTTAGATTCTCTCTGGTTCTGTTTTCTCACCTGTAAAATGAAGCTTTTTGCTTATTCTACAGGGAATAGCTATGAAGTCTACTGTGCCATAACCATTCAAAATGGTTAGACATCAGCTCAAATTGAATTCTGGTTCATTGCTTCTCTCAGTCTGTTAGTCTTTTGTGGCCTGTTGGTTGGTGAAGAGCAGTGTCCAGTTGCCACTCTTCAGATTTGAGAGATGTTTAAAGGTCCAAAGCAAATCAGCTAACTTGTGATATGTTAAATGGTTGTCTGAATGGGGCTTATTGAATATTTTTTTAATGGCCACATGAGCCACACCACGCTGGGCTTTTTGAATGTAGAAAGGCCCCTTCTATTATTATTGTGTGTATGCACCTTCACATTTTTAACCTAAATGTTTGGGGCCAGTGCTTCCCCTGCAGTTGCAGAACATGTATTCCTTCTCCAGTCACTTCCTTAGTTCTGTCTACTCTGGAAAGGGTCTTCACCTTTGGGCAGTCACTTCAACCACGGGCATGTGATGCCTTTAAAGCAACAAAACCAGTAGAGCCCAGAGTCGCTCATTTTGAATTATTACTCTGCTGACAAAAGTTAAGCACCACCAACAGTCTGCAAAACCACATAAACAATGCAAAGAATTGAAAAAGACCACGCTTACTCCTCTTAGTGCTTATTCAGGGACTATGATTTAATCCTGGAACCTCTGTGGATTGTTTTGGGGTTTCTTTCCTTGCCCTAGCTTATCTACATCGCTTGCTCGTACGCCACCGTGTACCTGATCTACATGAAGTTCAAGGCCACCTACGATGGAAACCATGACACCTTCCGAGTGGAGTTTCTGATAGTTCCTGTTGGTGGGCTCTCCTTTCTTGTCAATCATGACTTCTCTCCTCTGGAGGTGAGTTGATTGTGAGCCACAGATGATATTTTTTTCCCTAAAATATTTAGAACTTGAAGATGAGCATTTTTAGCCTGACCAGTGAATGGTTGAAGGGTGTCTGTGTTTAGTAGGTTCAGGCTG
This sequence comes from Cnemophilus loriae, assembly GCA_013397755.1. Lineage (NCBI taxonomy): Eukaryota > Metazoa > Chordata > Aves > Passeriformes > Corvidae > Cnemophilus > Cnemophilus loriae. The sequence goes on along the minus strand of VZTF01004912.1, from coordinate 3,489,308 downwards.
ATCCTTTCCTCAATGAATCTGTGTGGTGCAGATATCTGTGCAAATTTCAGGCACCTCAGGGGACCAGCATTGTTATCAGTATTGATCATGTTATTAAGCAGAAGACTATGTTTTTCCCAGTACACTCTGATGGCTGTATTCAGATTTCCTTTTGTTCTGTTTGGTAAAGAAATCCCCAGGAATGCAGTTTGTGAATGGTTGGTGCCACCTGGTGAAAACAAAAGGAATTATGCTACTACTTAAGTTTTATAGAATTGCAAATGGTCTAGACTATTAAAAAGAATTGCATTATATTTTAAGTGCAGCTATGTGTTTAATTGCAGAAAAATTATATTTAAAATGTAATTATGAAGCGTTCAAACAGGTAATTTTTCCTACAAAATACAGAGTAACTTTAGATGCTTGTTTTATGTGGACTGAGCTGCATTTTTATATTGGGGTTAAATTAATTTTATAGAGTAAGGGAATTTGAATTGCAACATTTTGAGAGATATTTTAGATTTTATTCTGTGTTAACTCATTCTTTAAACAAATAGATAAAAAATAAAAGAACATTGAGGGGGAAAAAGGACTTCATCTTCCCTGCAGCTTTCACAGCATGGACTCTGTAAGCTGTATGTCATGGTAATGGGAACTGGATGCACACAAGTTCCCTCACAAGTAAACCTGTGTTGCCAGCTCAGCAGAGAGCTGCTCTGGAGAGTCTGCTGTCTGCCAGGAGACTTCCCTGCTCCCATCCTCTGGTTGGTTATGAAGCTTTCACTTGTTTTTTCCTGTAGCAAGGAAAGTTTGCCAAAGTACTGTACCTGTGTGAATAGGTATTCATCCATAACATTGTTAGAGAGTAAAAAGTCAAGCCAAGTCAGATGTTTTCTGTCGTACTGTTATCCGTAAGAATAACATACCTGTGTTTTTTCCTTTCAGATACTGTGGACCTTCTCCATCTATCTGGAATCGGTTGCTATTCTCCCTCAACTTTTTATGATCAGCAAAACTGGGGAAGCAGAGACCATCACTACTCACTATCTTTTCTTCTTGGGTCTGTACCGTGCCTTGTACTTAGTCAACTGGATTTGGCGCTACTACTTTGAGGGATTTTTTGACCTCATAGCTGTTGTTGCTGGTGTGGTCCAGACCGTTCTGTACTGTGACTTCTTCTATTTGTATGTTACAAAAGGTAAGTAGTGCAGTAACGTCCAGCTTCAGGTTGTGGAATGTAGCAGTTAACAGGTTCATAGGGATCTGCTACAGCGGCATCACGAGCTCGTTAATTCCGTGTGCAAATTAGTGCTGAAATCTCCCTAATTTATCGAGTACACTTTTTGCTAGTGGGGGGCATTTCTGAGGATTTTTTTTGGAGTATGGGTAGAATATAAATGTATAAATGGTTTGATTACTTTTGGAAAAACTTGAAATTAGTATGGCTAAACATATATTGCTGTTGCCTTCCGTGCATGAGCATGATCCTCCTGCTTCCCCTGACCATGTACACTGTTACATGCAGATCCCGTGTTTACAGACACCTTTCTCAGTGGTTTAAATACCATAAGAGTTGAAAGTGTTGTGGATGTTTCTGTTTAAGCTGAGTGTAGAAGCAGACGCTTCTGCTGGGTGCATTAATAATTCTGCCCTCACGTTTCAGCTCCCATCATGTAACCACAAAGCTGCATGGAACTGTGTTATTTTAGTCATAATTCTTAAGAGGCTGTGGTGAGGGGCTGGTATGTCCTATGAGGATGAAAAGTGGGAATTCCAGGGTGCCACAACAGGGCAAGGTTAGAATTGTTAATTCTAGTTTTACCAGTATGTATTGAGAGACAGAGGCAGCCTGGGAGGACTGTCTGCAGTGGACCCATTTGGTGTGAAAGGTTTTGGTCCCTTTGACATTTTAAATGTGTGCTTCTCCTACGCCACAACTTTGTTTTGCTGATTGTTTCCTTTCCCACTTTTCCTTGCAGTTCTCAAGGGAAAGAAGCTCAGTTTGCCAGCGTAAGTGCCAAAACATCACCAGCATCTGTCCTTTTGGATGCTTGGACAGAACAATCCTTATCACAAGCAAAGGTGAAGATGCTTGAGACAGAAAGTCAGAAACACAGCTCTTTATAGTGCAGGTAGTCATCAGCGGCTCTGTAAGAACGGAGGAAAAACAACCAGCAGATTTCTGTTTGATGCATCTTGCCTTTATCTTTTTTATTACTATGTATAAAGATTTTTTACATAAAGAAACTTATACTGTATTAATAAATTCAGTGTATGGTTTCAATTGGAATAGTTCAAAAGTGAGATTTTTGTGAGATTGTTTATGACCAGGAACAAGTGCAAACGTTTTTTTAATTTTCAAGATTTTCTTTGAAATGACTGATTCTTTTTCTTTTTTTTTTTTTCAGTGCACAGATATGTGCATCCTTGATGGATGGTAGTCATCTGTTCTTTCCCTTTGATTCAGTTTTCATTCCACTATATTTATTTTTTTTCCAAAAGGCGAATATATGTCAACTCTAAATCTGAAACCACCGATGTTTGATGTGATGTGCTGGTGCCCAGTCTTTGTGCCATCTGCTGACATGGAGTTCTTTATTCAAAATGTATGCTGGTGCTAGAAGGGGAACAGTCACGTTTTGTAGTTGTTCCCCTTCTAAAACAGACTGATGGCAAGAGGGCAGTGAGGAAATCACTTGAGGCCACAAGGATGGGCCTTTCGTGTTCTGCCGTGATGGCTGGGAAGGTCATCCCCATAATGAGAGCACTTGGCAGCCCAGGTCGCGAGGGGTAAGAGATGCGATTGTGTTATTTAGTGGCAGATGTTTGTGACTGTGTTGTTTGTTCAGGAAGAGAAGGTTAAATATCTTGGATGTCCAGCCCTGCTCCACCTTTACAGCTGTAGGAATGGGAGACTTGTAAGTTGTTGATTACAGAAATCTGTGGGTGATCATTTTAAACAATATCTACATTTTCTTATTAATGAATGCTTTATAAGCAACTTCCATGTTCAGCTTCAAGTGGTTTTCGATGTCACTTTTGGACAATTAATATTTTTTTTATAAACTTTTCAGAATCAGCAGCACCAGTTACCATTCTTCATCCTTTAAATGATTCCCTTTTTTTACTGAGCTGTTGCATGATTTATCCTGTGTTACCATCCTCAATAAACACTTTATGAAATGGTGAAAACATTTCGAGGTTTTTTTCTTTTCTTCATTCTTGAACATGAAAGTTTTCTGTCTGCCTGGGACTGGGTGAAAAGTTGTGGTGAGGACGAGTTGCTTAATGTCATTGCTGTGTTGAAATATAAAGTTTTTAAGGCTCTGAGGGGCATTATCACTGATGGAAGCGATGATGACTGAGTTCTGCTTGTTTAGTAAGAGTCCAGTCTTCAGCCTGGTGCAGAGGAGGGTTCGGTGCTTGTATGTGTTTTGTTTTATCTTCAGTTTAATTTGCCATCATTATGGCCGCAGCGAGTGCAGGTTCTCATCGCTCAGCCCAGCTGAGCAGTGTTTATGCGCACTGTCTCGCCTGCTCCAAGCCCGGTGTGTCCCTGTGCCGGACGAGCGGCGCCCGGTATCCCGCTGGGACCCGCGGGGGCGCGGGGCCCTGCCCGCCCTTCGCTCTGTGACGTCATTCAGCGGGCCTGGTGGAGCCCTGTTCCGGCCGGCGTGACGTCACCGGACTGACGTCAGGCGCCCAACCCGCCCTGCGGGCACGCCCCGCCTGCCGGGGCCGCACCGCGCACGCGCCCTAGGCGCCGCCGGCGTTCCGCTGCCCCCCCCCGGGATGGGGCGGGGTTCCCGCCAGGCGCG
>VZTF01004912.1:3458789-3485422 GCA_013397755.1 Cnemophilus loriae | reverse complement strand
GAGGAGCGGTGCCCGCGGCCCGGGCGGTGTCGGTCCCCGGCACATCGCGCACGGCGCGGTGCCCGCGCTGCCGCTGCGCCCCGGGCCGCCGTCACCCGCTGTGCTTTATCTCCGGGCAGCGCTCGTGCGGTGTCGTAATTAATACGGTGATTGCTTTGTGTCCCCCAGCCGCGGTGCTTTGGGATCGGAGGGAGGGAGCGAGTAGCACCGGGCAGGGAGCCTGTGGCTCGGTGTGCACTCGACCGAGTTGTAATTCCTGCTGAGTGTCGGTGTAGAGGTGTCGTTCTGACACTTTCGTTATGTAACAGGTCCCTTGCCGTTAATCTTCGTGCAGTGCTTTCATTAAGACGACCACTATCGATCAGGTGATCACTTCGCAGCGGGCACTTCCCCCGTCCTGCCGTAACTGTTGTTATCTCCCTTCCCGGCAGGTGGATTGGGATTCTTGTCCTTTACACCGTTCACAAGGGGCAGTTCAGCTGTCCCGGGGGAGGATTGCTGCACAGCTACCTGCTCGGCCTCCTCATTCTTCTGGCTTCCATAATATGTGCGTTATCTGCTCTTGTATACATCAGTATGCAAGGTAAAGAGTTAATAATGATGTTTTGAGTTTATCTACTAGGATTATAATAGATGTGTGCGTTTTAATCCGGAGCTGGCATTAAAAGCTACCAAAAAATTGAAGTGTTTTAATGGTAGTAAGACTTGAAAAACTCCATCAGCATTAACATATTTGCTTTAATAGTATTACCTTTGTTAATCTGGAATCTAGCATAATAAATAGACACAACAGCTTAGTGCAGCTAATGGTTCACTGCCATCAGAGCATCCTGAAAACTCTCTAGGCGTGACCTCTGATGGAACACTGCTCCACCTCTCTGACAGGAATTTAGGGAAGTGTATCCAAAATCACCTGAAGTATCCTGTTAGTTCTGCCTTGCATGGGCAGGTTTAGTCATGTCTTGTGGAAGTCCCTTCCCTGCAGTGGGCTGCTTGGGGAAAAACACACACAGGAAAGTGAATTGTATAAATGTCATAAAAAAACTGGCAGTGAGCACTATTAAATAGAGCAGGACCCACAACTTGAAATGAATGGCTGAACAGAAGTAAGAACCTCACTGCAACTTCTAATTATTTGTGAAAATGGTTCATTTTGGGTTAAAATTGCTAGGAAATCTTTTTTCTGGTGAGGCACCTGATCATCGAAGTAATGTTAAGAAGATTAATTTGAAATATGCATGTGGTCTCCGGAGTAACAGATGAGACTCCACAGTTTCTAATATTTGGTTCTCATGACACACTGAAAATAAGTATTTATGCTTCTGTAAATAAGTATTTACATTCCTTTCCATTTAAACAATTGTAAGAGTGCATGAAGAGAAACTATTGCCAAAGCAGAGGTGTGGATGATAATCCTGGCCTTGAATCTGACTGCTGGTTTTCCTAGAGTTTCCAGAGGAGGGGAAGTAAGATCAGCCAGACCATGCTGTTTATATCAGTTTCACAGAATATTCTGGGTTGGAAGGGACCCACAGCATCATCGAGTCCAGCTCTTGAGTGAATGGGCCATACAGGGGTCAAACCAATGTCCTTGGTGTTGTTAGCACCAGGCTCTAACCAAAGCTGCAGAGGTGAGAGATGTAACTGTAAACAGCAGTGATAAAAGAACCTTGTTCGGTAGGAAAGCACAGCTACGAGGCCATTGTAACTAAGAGATGGAAGAATTGTGAGGCTGAATTTCCAGGAAAATAAAGGGTGAGGTGTGTTGGACTGCGGCTGTAGCGCGTGGGTTTGGGTGTGCTGGGTCTTGTGCTGTCGTGGCAATTGGTGATGCCAGCAGGGAACCTGGCTGGAGCCCTCCTGCCCTGGGGGTGGTGCTGAGAAAGGAAAAGTTGTTTAGAGGAGCCACAGTTCCATCTGATTGTGTCCGTGTAAGCAACCACGCTGCTGCAGGCCAGGCTGCAACCTGGGAATGGGAGAAAGCAGCCTCTGGATTGAGGGCTTTTGAAACAGCTTTATCGCTGGGTGTGAACCACAGCTTTGTGATGGGAGAACAGTTTCCAAAGTTGTTTTTGTTCTGCAGCCCTTACAAATTACCAGCCTACATCAGAACACGCACACCCTGCTACCTCATTACCCTGGGATCAGCAGACTGATTTAAGGAGATGAGCTGGCCAAAAGTTACTCCCTATTTTATTGCCTGAGAGCGCTAAAATGAAGAGGTTATTAGTAAATTAACAATACAGAAAATAGCCTGAGAAGTATTTGTCCTGGTAATGGTCCTACTTTTGTTCTTGTATTATTATTTAGTAACTCTATTAACAAAACTTCATTGTGGCCCAGCAAAATAGCATCCGAAAATGAAATATTAACCAACTAAAAGCTAAATAGAATCATAAAAGCAGGCCCCAAGAGTCATGAGAAACTGTAGGTGAGCCAGTGCTCCTGGATGCAGCTTTGGCTTGTGCTGGGCACAGCACTGCTGCCTCAAGTTCAGTGCAGAACTGTCTCTGACTAGAGTTGGTTTGGGTTTTAGTAGAGTAGATTCTAAGAATCACAGCTATAAATGTGTTGTTGTTTTTCTTAGCTTCAGAGATAGCTTTCCGTTAGTATGAAAGAACCTGACAGTTTCACTTAAGTTTCTTGCCTTCTGTAAAGTCCAGAAAGTTCATGTTTCCTGAGAGGATTTTATGTACTTGAGGTGCATTCGTGAACAGTTCTTGTTTTGAATTCTCTCTTTAATTTCAGGAACGATTTCTAATCCAGGCCCAAGAAAATCACTTCCCAAAATACTTTATACTCGCCTGCTTCTCTATTTCCCCGAATTCATCTGGGCTGTTGTAGGAGCTGTGTGGGTGTCAGACAACAGCGTGCAGTGTGAGAAGACTGTGATAAATGGAGTCATTGGGACGGTTATTGCAAGGTAATGGTGCCTCCCCACAAATCTGAGCTTGACAGTGTATGTGAAAAGGAAAATGAGCTGCTGTCCTTCCCTAAAAAAGCTGCTTGCCTTGGGAGAGAGAGCATGTCCTGCAGTGAAGGAAAGGAGGTGAAGGTCAGAAAGGGTAAGAGGGACAATGAGAGTGTAGAAAACTGGATAAATGTGAAGGGGGTAGTAACCTGATCACGTAGCTGGTAGTGAAAAATGGAGCTGCCACTCCTCTGGGCTGCTGCTTCCAAAGCACCAGGCTGTGATTCCAGGTTTGGTGCCCTGTGTGAACTGAGCCAACAGCCTTGTTCTGGTGCCCAGAGTATTGCAAGCCCAGTCCAAAGAGCTGCACCCTCAGGACAGCAGCAGAGGTCTCCGTACAGAATTCCACACCCAGCTTCGGTTTCAGTCTGTCAGGATCTGTGGTTGGGATTTCTTGCACTCTTGTCAGAAGTGTCTGGTTTCACAGTCTGTTACCCACTCCCTCCTGTGTGGCAGCTGGATTATCATCATCTTTACCATCGTTGGAGTTGTCATCGTCTTTGACCCCCTCGGGGGGAAGAAGACGTTCTACCTGCCCGACGTGAGCCGCAACCTGGAGAGCAGCCAGTCGGGGCAGCTGCTGTACAACGTGAAGAGCTCTGCCACCAGGGTGTGGGAGAAGAGGATCAGGCTGCTGTGCTGCTGCATCGTGCAGGACGACGACCACCGGGTGGCCTTCACCAGCATCGCCGAGCTCTTCCGCAACTACTTCTCAGTAAGAGGGAGAGCCTTGCTCGTGTTCAGGGAGAGTTTTGCCACGTTGAGGTGTGGGATGGTTTTACAGAATCTTCCATGTCTTTGCACAGGACACTGATCTGGTGCCAAGTGACATAGCAGCTGGTTTGATTCTGCTCCATCAAGAGCAAGATAAAATGGAAAGTTGCCCCAAAGAGCCTGAAGAAGTCCTGTGTCATTCTCCATCGTCTCTCGTGGTAAGATAGGGTTGGTGCAGCCTCTGGTGTAATTATTCTAGGAAATGGTGCCAGATCAAATTGAAACCCTCTTTCTGTAGAGGGCTTTTTGGGGTTTGTTTATTCTTTTAACGAAATTAAACACTGCAATAAAAATTCATAACAATGTAAATTATTCATAGATGCAGTGAAAACAGCTTGATGAGTTTGTGGTCAGAACATTTTTTTGCTTTTGCATGAGTAGAACTTATGTCTGAATGGGGAATTAAGTGCAAAAAAGGAACCATTTAGGACATTTGATAATTGTTGAGCAGTTGGGAGAGAAAGGGAACAGAGGGAGAATGAATATTTGGTACTGTTTGCATGGAACTGAGAAGGTGATCTTCTAGTATGTACTGAGGGCTGTTTGTCTGCTGCAAATACCCAGACAAGGTCAGAAGAAAAAACAGCATCTTTTAAATGCTTGCAGGTGGTGGGTTAGTTTGCTAACTGATTTTTGCTAGTCTTCAGTGAAAAAGTGCCTTTGTCGATTTTCCCCCTCCTTTTGGCCTGTGTTCCATGTAATTTTGCTTCAACCAGTGCACCTCTGTCAACTTCCTTTCGAATCCAGCCAGTGTGATGAGGTCGTGCTTTAAAAGTCTGTACCAGAGAGATCTGCTGCAGACTCTTTAGCCTTCCCTTGGACATCCTTAGGTAACATATTTGGAATAAGTGCTGTTTTCAGCATTGAGCTTATCAATGTATCAGCATTGGAAGAAACTGATTCAGTGAGAGCTTTTCAAGATCCTTGAGCTGTGTAGCTCCATAAATAAACACAGACTCTTTCCTGAAATACCAGTGGCTATTTTTAGTTCCTCTTAGACCTTGAGGTTTTCCTTTTGGGTAGTGTGTATTTCATCATGCCTTGATTTTCGCTAGCCCGTGTTCAGTTTTATTCTGAGGCTGCCTAACACGCCTCCCTCCCTTTCTCTGCTTCCTTTTCTTCCCCATGTGCCTCCAGACGGATGATTTGGATGTTGAGCTGGAGAATGCTGCTCACTATATGCTGTTTGCTGCAGCTGCCTATGGCTGGCCCTACTACGTGTACACCAACCCATATACTGCACTCTGTAAGCTCAATGGTGACTGGTAGGTTTGACCCAAGTTTGTTAAAAACACACAGCTGCCTTGTATTTAACTAGTCTTAGCAGAAATAAAATAGTTACTATAGCAGTATTTCTGTTGCATTAAATTGTATCATTCTTGGGAGTGCATGAACTTGACTGGTAGAGTTATCTTTCACAAATACAGAGAAACAAAATTCCAGTGTCTTTCCACCCTCAAACAGGGTTTACTTTTCATGAGAAAAGTTTGTGATTGAGATAAAAAATTGATTTAGCAAAATGACAAAGGAAGAATTTGAATTAAATGAAACGTTTTAAAATGAAGCTTTCTAGAGGTGCCTTTTGGGCACAGATGTACATATAGAAATAAAAGTCTATCAACAGTTTTCCCTGTCCTAAGGAATTAGCAAAAGTTCCCGGTCCTTCTAGCCTCCTTTTTGTTCCTTTTGACCCCTTTACTCAAACATGTTTATGGTCCATATGTTATTTTGCATATTGCTAAGTAGGATTACTGTATGTGGCCACTGATATTTGTGACTGTAAGAATGATTTTCGTCATTACTGACATGAAATATCCATATAATCTACTGAAATATAAATCACTTGGAGAAAAAATATTATCACGTAATACTGTGGATATAACATGAGATAAGATTGCTGTGCAGATTTGGTTTTGAATTTCTTTTTTCCTTGTTTGTATTTTCTCTCAGTGGCTTGTAATCGTAAGAATTCTTTTCTTACTGCACTGTTTGCTCTGGCAGTGGTCCTGTAACAAGCCAGAGGTAACATTTTGCATCAGACTACTGGTGCTATTGCAAAAAGAAAGCACTTTTGATTCCTGGCAGAAGGCCTTCTGCAAATAACTGAGTTTGATTCCTTGAAAGGAAACCTACAGAATGAGAACCTGAAAGCTTTTCTCTTCTGTGTTTGTTAGTTGCAGAAATCGACCAACGGATTCTGATATAACGGGAAGTGATCGTCATAACTTTCACTTTGGATCCATCCTAAAAATAACAGGACTGCAGTACAGAGACTTCATTCATATCAGTTTTCATAACAAGGTAAGCAATCTGGACAGGCATTCAGCAAGCTGTAGTGATTAATTCAGGGAAAGCAAGGGGTGAAGGGTCTAGTTTGCCTTCAGTATTTATGAAGTGTAAGATGCAAAGCCAAATGAAAACATTCACTTCAGATTTCTTTTCTAATCTAACGGAACAGCCACAAAACCATTGATATAAATCTGTCTCAGTACTGAAAAAAGGCACTTAGACTAACCAGGTAAGAGATCAATTTGGCTTCTTTCCGTAGTACAGATGGAGCTCAGTAAGAGCTTCCAGAAGGTGAGAACAAGTGCTTGCCCTTACAAAAAGTTGGTGTCTTTACTGATTACATTTTTCTCCTCCAGATCTATGAGATTCCATTTTTTGTTGCTTTGGATCACAAAAAAGAAGCTATTGTGGTTGCAGTGAGAGGAACCTTGTCTTTTGAGGTATCATCCATCTGATAGCAATAATTAGCTTTATAGAAATGAGTGAACTCCCAGTACCTAGAGGAAATTGTGTTATGCTGGCACACGTCAGAATAACTCACTCACAGGTACAGGTCTTCCAGGTTTAAGTTGTAAGCCCCCCTGCCCTGGGATGGGTAATATTCCCTGTGCTACTGGAAGAGAGAGTGGAGGACAGGCAGTGGTAATTCCAAGTCTCTCTGAGTGGAGGAGCATCCATTATGGGGTGTCTGCAGTTGGAAATACTTGCCAGACTCAGAGCTGTGGTTGCTGTGTGTTTGCTGGGGTGGTGATGTGTGATGGGATGTGTTGTGCTGCTCACACACGTGGCAGCCAGCTGGTGATGTCCCTGTGACAGGGGTGAGCAGCAGAGCAGGTGACCTGTGAGCCACACAGCCCTGCAGGGAGCTCTGACCAAAGCCTTGTTCACAGGACATCCTCACTGATCTGTCGGCGGACTGCGAGGACCTGACACTGGAGGAGGTTCTGGAGAATGGGTTTGTGCATAAGGTGTGTGCAGCCTGTGGCTCTTTGTAGATCAGCTCGGCAGTAGCAAGCTATAAACACCTGGGATCCTTAGTTAAACAGAAGAATGTTTTCCTTGTCAGATGGATTGCACAAATTATTTCAGTGCTTGGTGCATCAAATACTGCCTCAGGCACTGCAAGGTAGAATTTTTAATCCTCTTGTCAGACTTAATGTCCTCATGAAATATCCCAAAACCTTTTTAACCCATACATACGATACATACAGACCTCTTGGTTATAAGCAGACCTCTGTCAGGAGGATGTTAAAGAGAAGATCAGCTTTGCAAAAAGTTGTTCTGTGAGGGTGTTGTATTTAAACTGTACATGTATCACACCCCAGATCAGATCCACCCTTCTAACCTGAACTGCTCTCTTGCAGGGAATAACTCAAGCTGCAAGTTACATCTATCGAAAACTAATAAATGATGGAATTTTAAACCAGGCTTTCACAATTGCCCCAGTAAGCTACCTTCCAAATAATTTGGTTTGTCAGAAAAATTACCCACAGCTTTTTCTGTGTCCATCTAAGTTTGTCTTTCTGTCTGTAGGAATATAAACTTGTGATAGTTGGTCACAGTTTGGGTGGTGGGACAGCATCTATCTTGGCCATCATGCTCAGGAACTCCTTCCCCACACTGAGGTGTTACGCCTTCTCTCCCCCAGGAGGGCTCTTAAGGTGAGTGACTTCCATTGCTTGGTTTTGTGTATCCAGGCTGTGAAAGTCAAGGCAGCTGCCAGGTGTGTTAGCAGGTAGCTGTGGGCTGGCTGTGGGAAGAGTTTGCATGTTCTCCACTCAGAATAGTGTGCTCCATCTGGAGTTACGGTCGAGTTCTTGGCAGGCTGTTACAGAATGAAACACATCTAGGAAATTCTGTTGGGCAGTATGATTAGAGTTTAAAATAAATGTTCCAGAAAAATGCTCACCTGACTTGTCTGCCTTGGCCTGTTGGACATCCACACACCCTTAGAGTCAGCACTGAAGTTACTCTGTCACCTTCAGCCAGGAGGTCTGAATGCCCACTGAGGCTCTGACTGCAAATGCAGCTGCCACGTGCTTGTATTTTTACTGAATGATAATGATCATCCTAAAACTAAAGTGTGCTTATCTCCTTAGTGCATCTAAAGTGCCTTTTTTCTTTTTTTTTTTTTTAAGCAAATCACTTGCAGATTACACTAAGCACTTCATTGTTTCAGTCATTGTTGGAAAAGACCTTGTTGCAAGGTGAGATGAAAATACTTTTAAATTGATATTTGGAGATGTATTTGATGGCAGACAATAGGAGGCTTTGCTTTACTTTGTTCTGTGTGTTTAAACAGGTTAAGTATGCCCAACATGGAGGATTTAAAGAGAAGAATAGTGAGAATTGTGGCAAACTGCAACAGACCCAAGGTAACTAAATGCAGTTCCTGGTTAAAATTGGGGAACTGTTCCCTGGGTTAAGCCCTGGATTTAATGCAATGACTTGCTGGTGTGTGTATTTTTGATCTTGAAGCTGAGAGTTACAATTGTGTTTCAGAACAAAATTGTTTGCTTTTAATTCAGTGACATTTGTGTTAGTCTCCTATCCTGTAAAGTTGCATTGTTGGGGATTAGGATTCAGTAAGACTCCCAGTATACCAGTTTACAACATCAAAGACCTGAAATTATCTGTTTGCATGTTTTGCTGATAAAATGAAACTATTAAAAAACAAAAATAGGAGAAAAAACCCCAAACAGCTAAAATTATGAAACGTCAGTAAGATTACTTACTTTAATAGTGTAATAACTAGCACCAGTAGGTAAGCAAATTAATGATTTTACTTAAATATTACTGTCAGAATTCATTTGGAAAGCAAATATTTCTCTCTTACAGTGTTAATTCTTTACCTCTTTTTACTGTTAGTGGGAAACACAGTTTTGAACGTGTTGGATCAGTGTGGTGTCAGGCAGGATGGTACTGGAGGTATAGAGGTGTAGCTTAAAGATTCAGAACTGCTGGTTCTGAACATCTGAATTGGAATCTGCCATACCCACAAGATTTCCATGTAGTCCCAGGGGTGAGTTGTGCAGAGGGTCTGTGTGACGTCATAAATACAGAATAAGATAAAGGACAATTGGAGGTTACAGGTGCAAGAAAAGTTAAACCTGCAGAGCAGAAGCCACATGGAGTAATTCAGCTGGTAAAGATGGTAATGTTTTCTGTAGTATTACTGGAGGCCTAGGATCCATACTGTTCAAATGAATGTTACTGTGGGGAAAATTCAGCGAGGAGATAATTATCAAACGAAGTTTGGGGAGCATGTGCATAAAGTAATTCTTAATCTTTTAACTGTATTTTCAGATGATGCGTGTGCAAGCACACAACTAGAATAAGTTACTTGAAGAGATGCCAAACTTCAGTGGGACTGTTCTTCTCTCTGATTTCAGTACCGGATTTTGCTGCGGGGGTGTTGGTACGAGGTGTTTGGAGGAGATCCTGATGACTTCCCAACAGAGCTGGATGGAAGGAACCAGGATGCCCTGACCCAGCCCCTTCTGGCCGAGGAGAGTTTAATGGTTCATCGGTCGCCTTCGTACAACGCCCTGGAGGAGGAATCGCACATGAATTCACCCCCTCAGTATCCTCATCTGTATCTGCCTGGAAAGATTATCCACATTGTTGAAGAATGCAGCTCTAGGAGGTAAGTGGAATGATGAATACCACTCTCCTTTCTCCCTAAAGTCTACTTACAGCTCCTTGTCCCTTTCAGAGTACACAATTCCAGCTCCGTGACTTACCTGCATCTCCAGTACCCAGTTTTGGTTATTACACATTACCCAGTTTTCAACTTCTATTCTGTGCCTCCCAGCTTCTTTCTGTTTCACTTCAAGCCCTGCACCCTGTTCTCTTTATGCCTTATCCTGCCCGTTTGTTGCAGCTGCTGAAGTGAGGACTTTAAATACTAAGTGTGGCAAGTTCAGCTTTGCTAGGCTGCAGTTTCTGCCCGAGACTGCAGATCTGCAGTGTGTCCTGGTAGTGGTGAAGTGGCAACAAAATACCTCGTTACTGAGCAGTCCCGTGAACGCTGGTGATTAGAAAGAGGTGCAGTACTGCCTGTAATGCTGACCCAGCCAGCCTGGAGAGCTGCAGCTGCCCCAGTACCCAGGGTGTGCCCACATAGTCTGTAGTTTTTCCTGTCACTTGCTGCTTTTCTGTGGATGGAGGAAGCTGAGACAAAGATACCAGAAAGCTGAAACTGCTGGAAGAGTGAGGACTGTGGCTTTGTTGGGGCAGTGTTGTGTTCAGGGGTTTTTTTGTGTGTTTTTTTTTGTTGATGTTGGGCGTTTTTAGACAAAGCAACCTAAAACAGCCCATAAGCCAGGCAGACCCTGATATCCTCTTGTTGTGTTCTGAAACAGAAATAAGAGCATCTCTAACTTGCACAAGACTGTCTTACAGAAGAAAAGAGAAATTGTTCCTACAGAGAGGAAAGAAAAGGATTGGAGAAGAAATTCACTTCTTTCCTACCATTCAGTAGATCAGTATTTTGTTTAAGCTTCCCATCTTTAATTTCTAACAATTTTAATACTGGTTTTACAAGTTAGATACTTGAACACCTCTGACCTGGCAGGTTTTCCCAGTGGCTCCTCTTCTACTTCATTGAGTTAATTTCTTTACTGTCTTTTACTCCACAGCACAGGAGTTAATCATGGGTTTTTTTTTAAGTAGGACTAGCACACAAGAGCCCCCATCATGTATTTGGGATTTAATTTTACAGAATGGTGTATCCTATGTGCAGCATTAAATGTATTGGCTAGTCTCCTGTTGATACCACTGTGACTTATTCCCTAAATTTGACATTAGCCATGTGAATGTGCAGTGTTTAATGCCCTCCCCCTCCTGGCTCAGGCTGTATTCCATGATTATGGGAGGAGGATTATTTGAATCTTTGATGGCACCTTTCCCTGTTAATGCACAGTGCAATGTGATGCAGTTCTGCCCTCAGGGACACTTCATGGCAGCAGTTCCAGCTGTTTGCTGAAGGGCAGACCTGCAGCTCTCTGGGATCCCACCTGCTGCTGTGAGAGGGTTCCAGCTCCTCCCTGAGCAATGTCCAGGGTCTCCAGGTTGCCTGATGCAGTTCTGACAGAGCCACCGTATTTGTGGTGTGTTTTTTCCCTAGGTTGTGTTCTTCAGATATTAAATACACGGCAAGATGGTCAAACGAAACCGTCTTCAGCAGCATTTTAATAAGTCCCAAGATGATCACAGACCACATGCCAGATGTTGTGCTCAAAGCTCTGAACAGTTTGTCTCAGGAACATGGATCGTGTCTGTCTTGTCAAACACGAGCATACAACCCCAGTGCAGTATAACCACAGCTCGAGGACCACCTGGGGGCTTTCTTGCAGGTTTCAGGTATTCAGGACACATTCCACTTTCATGCCTAAGTGGATTTCAGTACTTTTCTCACATTGCATAAAATGAACAAGGGTCTTAATGCCCTTGCCTCTGCGGTGACCTCGGGGAATGTTGTGCTGGTGAAAGCACAGATTGTGTCTCTGTGCTGAAGGCCGGGCTTTTCCAGAACGGATCGGGATGAGAAGCTCCAGCCCAGCCTGTGAACGCTGGCGCAGCAGCTGAACGCTCGACCAAAGTGAATGTGTGTGAGGACGGCGTGGCCCCACGTCAGAGCAGAGCCCTGCCACACCTCACCCAGCCCCCGGAACTCCACTGCTGCTTCCACGTCCCTTCCTGGGTGCCTGGGCCGTGGCACAGCTGTGCAGGGAAGGCGGCGGGGCAGCGCTGAGCTCAGGGCTGCAGGACGAGTGAGCCCGGCCCAGGCGGGGCTGGGTCAGGCTCAGTGATTGCACTATTTTTTCTTACAGATTGTGCTGGGATCCCGGGGTTGCTGGGGAGGCCTTGTTGTGGTTAAATGCTGCTTGGATATACATGTGCAATATTCTTTAATCTATCTGTCCTTTGCATTTGTTGATCTACATCACTGCTTTTATTGATTTTAAACTAAAACTACTTAATGAGAAGGAAAAAAATTATCGTTCAGGCCCTGGCATCATGTTGGTCCCCAGCTCTAGCTCCAGCTACTGAGCACCACACTGATTCTGCCAAGAATGTGTAACCAGGTGTAGCGATTTTTAACAAATGGATTCCTTGTTTCTAGTGTGTAACTATTTTAATTTTTTTTCTTTTTAAGGCTCAGCAGCATTTATTTAAAAAAAAATTATGTAAGTAAAATATGATGTGGTTGAGCATTAACTGTGTGGATGTTCTTGCTGTGATACTTGATATGGAGACAAAATTAAATGCAGAATAAAACCTTGGCTCCTGTGCAATGACAGGTACCAGTGCTGGCTGTCAGAGCAAGGTCAGGCAGCACCAGCAGGGACGGTGCTGCTCTCGAGGCCTGCAGGGCCCCAGCCTTGGGTGCAGCTATTCTGGAGGAGAGGAGCCAACACAGAGCAGGGCTTTAAATAAAAGGCTGGAATCTGGGGCATTTAAGCACAAACCATAACGGGTTCGGAGGAAGCACTTCTGTTTGCAGAGAGGGGAGTGGAACAGAAGCTGCCCCCCGCTGGCAGCAGCTTTAACCCACTGCACAGGCAGCAGCAGGAGCTGTAACAACTGCACTGAGAGGGCAAGGCTCTGCAGAGCTGTGGCCAAGTGCTGTGTTCAGTCTGGGTTCTCAGAGCACCACTGCCAGCCTGGGCTTTGCACACTGTCCCTGCGGAGACACAGGGCTGCTGGCATGGGACAAGAATGTGTGCTCAGAGTGGCACAACAAGGAGAGGCTCACTCAGAAACTCAAACGTTACCACACTTGTGATTCAAGGATTTATTAAGTCATACATGCAAAACATACTCGCCAATTGCATTAGCAAAAGATCAATGTAAAAACTTCACAATTTTGCAACTTTTATTTTTAAATTTTGCTTTAGTGGTTGAAAGGGTGTAGTTCAACATCATATTCCTGCCAGTTTGGAAGGTACAGAACATTAGCACTAATTACAGAACCTCACAGACCCAAGTTACCGTTACGCAATCGATGCTGCACATGGAGTGACAGAAAGAACACTTGGCTGGAATTAGTCATGTTACAGTGGGGGGATCTTGCAAATAGTGATGGTTGAGAAGGTTTGTCAGTTACAGAAGTTTAAAATATAAAAATTACTAAAATGTGTAAAGCTGCTTCACATGATTTTTACACCTAGTTAATAGACTAAAAGCTCCTCAGAAAGCATAACTTACTGGGTCAGAAATAACAGGAAAATAAGGAGGATATGCTTGAACGTTCTACTCTAAAAAAAAAAAAAGAAAAAAAAGCAAACTTCTATCAATCAGAAGGTTTTAAAATACAAGTTATATTGCTCAGTAAGAAGAGAGTCTACAAGAAAAGCATTTACTACATAAAAGTGGGAATGACTGATTCAGAATTGTACCTACATGAATGCCCTACTTGAAATTCAAAGGAATTTACCCATGAACACCAACCTCTCTCCACTACTGCACCTCTGGGAAAATGGTTGCTGAGCTACTCTGGCAGTGTAGTGTAAGTCAGCTGTACAGTGTCAAAATACTGTCTGGCACTATCTCCTGATGCAACCCAATATTCCATTTATTCATCACAACACAATGCTGTCAAAAGGACTAGATACACTTCAGTAAGAATAGTTATTTTTTCAATCACAGCAGCGAGAACTAGATTGCAACCAAGCCCTTACCAATGATAAAGCATTTACACTGTGACTCAGGGGTGTCAGTCATTGCCAGAGATGGGTGCTGGATGCACCACGAGGCAACGGCTGCGCTGGGAAAACAGTTCAGAATAAAACACACTGGAGCGCAGTGTTCTGCTAATTCCCCGGTACTGTTACTTACTGTGAAAAACTAGAAAGAGATTTTGCATTTCCTACCAGAAATTAGAGTCATTTTCAAGAAGAATCTTTAAAAAACAGTTTAGTGCTTAGTGTTTGTAGCACAACAACGCGACTTAGTTCAGCAGATAGTTTGGCAACACTTAATTGAGCAAGAAGAGGATTTTAAAAATAAGGCTTTACATAGGTGTGTCTTTTTAGGAGTTTGCTCTTAGAAGAATGCAAGGTAAGGATCATACTTTCAACAACTGAAACCATGAAATTGTCAATTGGTTCAAGAATTGATGGAAGAGAGAACTAATTTATAACAGAAAAAATTGGCATGTGAATGCTCCATTGTTTGAGCAAAGCACAGGGTTGATGGGGTGGGGGAGGGTGACGTTTACAGCAGCAGACATTTTCTCTTCCTCTTCTTTACAGGAGGGGGGCACAGCACTGCTCGGATGGCTTCATCAAACACTGTCTTGAGGCCTCGCTGCGTGAGTGCTGAGCATTCGAGATATTTCACTGCGCCTGGGGGAAGCAGAGACACAGTTACAGAGCAGCTTTCCACAGCTCCAGCAGCACTGCTCCCAGCTGGCTCCACAACAGAAGCCAGGCATTCCATTTAATTAAGGTACAAGGTCTTCCACAAACACAGCCTAGATCCAGCCAACAATAACCCCGCTGCTGCCATACCGATCTCTTTTGCCATGGCAAGGCCCTGTGGGTAGGTGATGGGAGTCAGCTTCTTCTCCTTCAGCTTTTCAATCGTGTCCTTGTCATCCCGGAGGTCGAGTTTGGTGCCCACGAGGATGATGGGCGTGTTGGGACAGTGGTGCCGCACCTCAGGATACCACTGAAAAAGACCAATAAAGAATGGTGTCTCTTGTGTGGGGGCAGAGTTCCCTGAAGGCCCTGGGACATCACACCTGAAGGCTCCCAGTCCTTCACTTCCGTAGAGGGAGCACCAAGATCCCACGAGGGCAGGATTAGAAAAGGGCACACCATGCTAATGCAGCCAGCAGCTATTTCCATATACTTTAAAAAGGTAGCCCATTAATGGCTGTATTTTCCTCACACACCAGAAGAGCCCTGGCCCCCCCTTTGCCCATGGAGACACCTCCTTGTGCAGCTGAGTTGTCTGAGAACATGGAATACTCCCACAGCCACAGAGCACGTGCAGAAGGATGGCTGATGCAAGGAACAAGTGCTACCAACCCAATTTTTACATGCATTTGTTTTAAAACTCTTTTTTTTCAAACTGTACTAAAAGGAAAAGCTCCTGTTTGTGATCTCAGCACCTTGCTGGCTGAACACTCTTAAATTACTGTTATCAATGCATCAAGGAACAGTTCGTACATAAGTTTGTCATGTGCCCTGAACTTCCATGACTCACAAGTTAGGCAAATGGATTTCTGCTTTTTCAAACTGCATTTCACGTGGTCTGTGGGAAAAACAATTAAAAAAAAGCACCTAATATTTTCCAAGCTCTGCTGTAAAGTAAACAGTATGATGAAGATTCAGAAATGAAGTGGTACCAGCTCGTCCTTACCTTAGCACGGACATTTTCAAAGGAAGCTGGGCTCACGAGGGAAAAGCAGATTAAGAAGACATCCTAGAAAACAAGTTGACAGAAGTCAGCCCTACAGAGAAAACACTGTAGAAATGTCATGAACAAGCCAATATCACCAGTACCTCCATCACACTGCCAGCTCTACCACACTTGCAAAAGGCAAGGTCAGCACTACAGTTGCACATGACAATCAGAGGCAGCTTTCCCAGTGGGAAATCCATTCCCAGGCAGCTACAAGCAGCCAGAGAGAAGGGGGGAAACAAACAACAAATAGATTGCAGTCAAATTTATAATCAGCTATTGCAGTAGCCAGCAACTAGGACATTAATACCACTGCCTTGCAAGGGTTTTTTTCCCTAAATGTAATTTCTTCTTCACTGACCTCATCAGCACAGGATGTTGCAAAGTGTTAACTATTAATAAACAACTCCAAAGTAGTCTTAAATTGCAAAGGCCAACTATACGGTAAGAGATTAAAAAAAACCCCAAAACACACAAGAATTTCTACAATTATTGCTTCCATGCCCAAATCAGAAGAATCTTGTTGAACTTCTTATAGAACTTCTCTTCTACTAAATGCCAGTAAAAAAAAGATTTTAGGATTTCTCTATAACCAAATTAGGATTGAGAAGGGCATTACAAATCTCAAAGCTCCTCCCTTTCTAAATAATGAGAAAGCAGAAAGAAAAATGGGTATTTTTAGGGATCTTGCACATCTTGCTTTTCAACTGAAGGCAAAAGATTCTAAGTAAGAGCAGGTAAAAACATTTCAGAGCACGTGTTTATAGTAACTGCAGGATGGAATTCAGGTTTCACAGATGACACGCTCCAGTCTGCAAGCATTCAGAATAACCCCAACACTCATTTCCTCTGTCTGTGTTGATGTAAACTTGCTGTATGACCTAAAACTCGGTGTCTCCCAAACAGCCCAACTTTCCCCCACCTACCTCTGCATCCGTACTTATTCCGGTACCAAACGTGCTACAGAATCAGGCATTGCAGAATGTTAGTTGATTGTGCTGCATTTCAAGGCATTTGGTTAGGTCAGCAGCTGACATCTCACTGCTAAGCACTTGCAACCCAGTTGTTCATGCATCACCCCAACAAGTTTCCATAGCAGCGTCCCAGAAGAAGAAAGAAACAACATCAAATAATGTGATACTATGGCCACTACTTCTGTTTTCCAATTCTGCAGGTTTGTGGGGACTCAAGGGCTGCACTTGAGGAGACCCTCTCCTCCACTTGTTCCAGAGATCAGAAGATTTGGTGTAACCACAAGGAATTACTGGAAGATCTCAGGTGTCTTGCACACTATCAATCTTAGTAAGTAGGAAAAGCTATTTGTTTTCAAGAAAATATTTAATCTTAGCAAATGATATGAAGAAATTTGGTAACAGAGTTGTCAGATCTAGCAATTTGATAGTTCCAAGAAAAGTACTTGTTCAAAAAATAGGGGCCAATTTATCACTATCATAGGCAAGACAAGATGACAGAACTTGGAACTGAAGTTTATTTAAAGTTTTACATACGGCGATAGGTTGATCTGTCAGACTGGAAGATATATTCTTACCATTGGTTCCTCCAACCTAATAACAGTAGGAGATAAAGTTACTCCTCAAATGGATTTAAGGGAAAATGTTCTCAGTCAGCAATTTCTGCTCACAAATATTCTCAAGGAGGATTTTCTTCTTAAGAGAGACGCTGCCCTGTAATTCAGCACAACCAACAGCACCCAGAGCAGACACCAGCCTTCCCCAGAAACCAGTTCTGCACTGTCAGGGGAAACCTGCAAGATCAAACCTCTCCTGAAAAGCACCCAGCTAACAATTTCTCTTTGGTTTAATCTCCTGAGGAAACAGATATGATCACATTTTCTGTCCCAACTTTTTCCTTCCCTAAGTATTTGGAAACAGGAGTAGATTTCAAATGAATTAAGGAGAAAATATTGAATTCCTGTGTATTTTAAGGAATAAAATAAAAATATTAATAAGGAGAAAAAGATACAAATTAATGCCAAGCCCTTGCTGTGAAGTTACCAGCTGATAACTGCTGGGTGGCTGATCCCAACACACACTGCCTGAGTAACCAACACCTGCTGCTTTCACCTTGCCCAAAACATCCTTCAGGTGCACTAGCAGGGAAAGGAGGGCCACGAGAACATGCAAGGGGTGAGTTTTAAATAGCACAGTGAAGGAAAAAGGAGGCTGAACACAGATCCTAAAAAAAGGTCAGGTTTCATCAGCACCACTGTTCTCTTCCTCTGTCCTTTTTGTTAGTTTCGTGGGGGTGATGAATTTGATACTGCTCAAGTCTGAAATCTGAGGACATTTTCACAAGTACTTCGAGACCACTCTGTTTCATTTTCTG
Organism: Cnemophilus loriae; assembly: GCA_013397755.1. Classification (NCBI taxonomy): domain Eukaryota; kingdom Metazoa; phylum Chordata; class Aves; order Passeriformes; family Corvidae; genus Cnemophilus; species Cnemophilus loriae. The sequence continues at coordinate 3,467,628 of VZTF01004912.1, read as the reverse complement.
CTGCAAAAAACCAATCCAAATAACTGAAAGTACTCCAAACCTGTACTGAACGGTTATACATGCTTGCATAGACAAGACTTTTTCCCAAAGATTCTTAGACATGGAATTCTTTTGCAGTCTACCAGAAAGCCACAGTTACTTGAGCAGGCTGAAGACATGCACGTGCATTCTGTCCCTTTGTCACAGACATTCTGCGTCACAGGCATTCTGTCCCTATTAAAGATCTTTCAACATACCTTTTTCTACTTTTTTGAAAGTATTTTTACGATGTTAAGCAAAACTGAAATTTTAAGTATCCTATAAATATCTAAGTATTAGAGAAAACCAGCTTTCCATTGTCTCTCTAGAAAAGACAGGTGTTTCTAGCATTTCAACTATAGCTGCCCACAACTGGCAAATTCATATCCATCTTGTGTATCATAACTGATGGGGAAGCCTCATGACTGTAAGTTAGTGAGCAGTGAATTAAGGAAAATTGTGAATTAAGACAGATTGCTAAAAATAGCACCAGAGTTCCTTAAATAAGAGTCACATTATTCAAGAGAGCAGTTATGCTGTAGAGTAAGTGAAACAACTTTGCATTTTTCATTATTAGCATTTAACATATATTTGACAGTCAACAGCAAGAGTAATCAGTGCCAAAAACCCCTGCAAATTACCCTTTACTTATAGCACAGCTCCATCATGTAAAAGCCACTGCTCTAAACAGATTAGAAAACCACCTCTACAGAGATTAACCGTAGCTGAAGTCACACAGGAAAGAAGAGAGCAGATCACTTCAGTGTTTTCCTTAAACATGGAAAGATGCAGGATGCAGGCAGGACTTAACCAGTTGCACACGGGGAAGACAGAAGCACATTTGTATCGATGTCACAGCACAAACTACAGCAAGCAATAAAATAACCACGGGCTCAAGTACACTGGAAAGCTGGGACACCGCAGCCTCTGTCAATACCAATAATCTCTTCATTCAGTGCTGCCTCTTTCACATGTAGAACATCTTCACACAGACTAAACAATATCAAGTGCTTAGCAGTGACAGTGTCAGGTTGCAGCCAGACATCGCCTAAAACCAAAAGCAAACCCTGCCTTTGGCAGGCATGCTAACCTTAAAATCAATGGACTAACTGATGGGACTCTGCACTAAGATTTTTTGAGTTAGTTTTGGGGTGGTTTTTTTTCTTTGAAATCAAGCATTCTAGACAATTCTGAGGCTGCAACTACACAAAACCCAGCAAGTATCAGTGCACACAAATACACAGGGCATGCAGCTTTTAACTTTTTTACAACTGTACACAACCCAGAAATTATAAATTACAACTACAGCACATGAAATGAAAGAAGGTCACTGTTAGTAATAAATACAACTCCAGGTGTGACGATGTTGGCCTTACATCCTTCTTTCAAAAAGAAAGATGCTTTATGTTAGACAAAGCTGTAGAGACTGCTCCTGGTTTCACCCTGCAGCTCTTACTGTTTGCGGGTAGGAGAGTGGACGTAGTCTGTCATAGTCCTCTTGACCAGCTGTGTCCCACAAACCCAGGTTGACCGGTTTTCCATCAACCATTACATTGGCAGAGTAGTTGTCAAAACTAAAAGTAAAGAGAGAGTTAGCTGCATTAGCTTGCAGTAAAATAAGGCACCCGAGGACTTTTTCCTCACAGAGTCCTAACTGGAAAAACTAGGGAAGGGAACATTTTCATTGTATCCATTGGCTCCCCAGAGACAGTAAAGTTGTTCTTTAAATAAAAAGTGTGGTATTGGGTAATGGCATAAAAAATTATACACAACAGACTTGGTCCAGTCTGAGCAGAAGTGATCTCTGTCATGGCTCTTCCAAAGGAAGTGTTAATCCCAGTGAGTACAGGAAAGCAGGTGATGTACTTAGCAAGCACTTTTCAGTCTTAGTGGGACATTCAGCAAGTTAATCTGTCTCATGGTGTGAGATTTAGAACAGAAGATACAGGAGCAACAACCAAGGAATCTTAATGACAACAGTAGGTAAGCAAAAAGCTAATTAATCCTGCTAATCAAAACCCCCTCCAATGGAATATCAAAGCTCATAACCAGGGGCCAGTGGAGGCATCGTTTTTATCTCTTCACTGGTGTGGGTGCAAAGGTTTTAACAACTCGTTAAGGCTACACCAGGGTCACTGGGAACACAAGACACTGTAATGCAAAAACTCGAATTTAAAACCAAAAAAAAAGGAAACAGGAGTAACTAAGGCAACAAGGCCTTGGGCGGGTAACAGAAGTCATCTGTAAACCTTATTAGAATGTATTTTGTTATCTGAAAAACTCATCAATACTTCAGAGAGCAGCATAGCCAGATGAAAATACACAGACATCTGAAAAGGGCAAGGAAGCTGCACATGTATAAAACACCCCCCAACAGGCCCTGGAAAAGAGAACTGCACTAATACTGATACTGACAAATCCTTATGTGAAAGAAAAAAGGAAGCACCAGAATAAATGAGTCTCCACAGTCTCGCCTGAGGAGTTACAGAGCCGTGGCTGGCTTAGCACAGGATTGGCAGTAGCACAAAAAGTGGAAGGAACAAATAAACAAAAAATCACCAGCCATGTAAAACAACTATTTCTGACTATGATACGATGTTTTACAAGCTGTTCAGCCTTGGGACTGCTTATTATGAATGACATTAGAGACAGAAACACATTATTTTGGAAGAGAACAACATCTGGTAAAATGTTAGCAAATGTTAGTCCCTAATCAGCCAGGCCTAGAGGGCACAGAGAGCCAAAACTGAGAGACCATCAGCAAGCACTGGTGTGACTGTGCTACAGTAAAAGCTCAAAGTGTTCCTTACACACACCTGAGGGGCGCTTGCAGCCAATTCAAACAATTCAGTTAAGGAATCTGGAATGGCACTAGGTACTGAGAAGCTGACAGAAATGAGTTCTTTGGGTAAGTACTTACACTGTGGGTATATACTCTCCAGGAAATGCATTGGTTGTGTAACTGATGAGTAGGCATGTTTTACCTACAGCACTGCAAAAAGAGAAAGTTCACATGTAAAACACACTCATCTTGAATAACAAGAAATGATATTCCTTTTAAGGGAAGAAGACTAATTACATCCAGACACCTAAGGACAACTGAGTGTCTCCAGTCACTACTGTGCAGGAAAACAGCTGACAGACTGCAGCCTTAAAATTACTGGCAATGAAAACACATCTAGTATAAACATCCATTTTGTGAAGTGATAAATTACCAAATTTTGTTAATTTTTAGTCACAAAAAACCCCAACAAACCCACCGGTATTAATTGGACTACCAACATCTCCTAGTCACCTGACTGAATACTCAGGAAGATCGCCTTACTCCAACTCTCTGAAATTAAAAAAAACTGAGAAGTATTTCCAGATACCCTTACACAATTCCAAAACTGTTATCTTTTCCAGAAAATGGTATACTTACATATAAGTGAAGTTAAAGAAAGTTTGAAAAGCATAATTTCTCAACACATCATTACTTTCGAGTATTTAAGGAATGAAATACAAATGAAAACTCTCACATTATCTACTGCTATTGCAAAGTGACTCCCCACATGCATTGACCAACTATTCAAACATTTCATTAACCGATTTATAGATAAATTACATCCCAGTATTGGAAAACTTGGAACACCAAACCTCTTCCTACTGATCTAATTCAAAAGAGCCTCAAATGGGGGCTGGACAAGGCTCTGTTCCAGGATTCCGTCAAAACTCTGGCAGCCAGCTCCTTCCCTCTCCACCCTCCTCCCCACATCTTATCTGGAGTCAAACATTTGATTAACGACAGCATTCAATTTTTGTTAGCTTCAATTCAAGTGTTGGAAAACTTGAAATTGGGCCTTATTTCTTTTTCAAAATAGTGTCTGCAAAGAGTGTTTGTGACTCTGCAGACTGGTTCCTTTGCAGGCTTCCCACTTGCAGTGCATAATCCCTTGACCGTGTCAGAGATTCCAGGGGTGAGCTTGTTCCTCCAGGGCGATGCTGCCAGCCAGCCTCACAGCCTGCCCGATCCCCCTTCCTGCTCCTGGGCAGGGAAAACTGCACTGCCTTGCAGATGTTTTATCACTACAGCGACTTGCTCAAAGCCAGTCAGCAGTACCTGTGCAACCTTGCTGCACCTACACGTATGATCGTGTCATTAGTATGAGGTTTGACTCATGAGCTTCCTGAACTAAATCTTTCACAAGCGAATTTGAGCTTTGTCACTTCCATAAGCCGCAGCTCAATTTCTAACTGAAGTCCCTCCGTTCAACTTTTAGCAGCCCCTCACTGCATTAGCCCAAGAAGGATTTGATAGTAGCTTCTGACATCACCTGAAATGCCTGAGCTATGGAAGAGTCGCTTCAGCGTGCAAAATTATCTGGGATTTTGTCCTACACGCCCATTTTTAATTGTAATTTGCTTTACATTTCTGAGCCAATACCTGGCATAACACCTATCTGCTGCAACTCTGATCATACCATGCAGTTTTCCACCCTGCTTTTCACACCTGCTTCTAAGACACCAGCTCCTCACACAGTCTGAGGGTTTTTTCCTTTCAGCATCCACTCTCTTTACCAAGCTATAATAACAACATGAAAGGAGGCATTTCATTCTGTTCTCATTAAGTACAACCTCTGAACATGCCCTTGTTATAAAAGGTCTGAGATATACTCGTGCTCAAAAGTAGATGGATTTACCCTTAGAAAAAACTTATGTGGGAAACAATCAAGGAGCAGTTCACCATGCAGTACCTGTTTAACAGCTGTCAAAAGAGGAGATCCCATCTTAGCTCCTGAACTAACACTCTAACAAGCCAGAACAAGGAGTTAGGGAAAGTTATTCCCCCCCCATAAGGACAACTTGCTATTTTAGCTGCCTGCTGATGAGTTAGATCAGTTTGGATGTGCTGCTGAGTTGCTCTCACAACACCACACGGCTGGCTGTGCAGGGCCAGCTCACAAAGGACAGGCGGGAAAACCTCCAGGATCCCGAGCGGAGCAACAGCCAAACGCTTTGGGAAATCTCTCGAGGCGCAGAGACGACACGTTCTCACGCTTCTGGAACCTGTTTGGGCTGACGCTTCAGCTTCCAGTAAGGTCATTACAGGTAATTTGAGCTTCCAACAAATTAATGTTGAACTCAACATTTTCAGCAGCAGATCAAGAACTTTTCTGTGCATCCAGGCTCCTTTGCGCGCCTTGCACTGAAACTCCTGAGTCTGCTCTGGCTAATCAAAACAGCACAGGAAGGTGGTGAGAGATTTCATTCCAAGCTCAGAAGTGCCTGTAGTGTGTTTCTGCAGCACCAATCAGCCAGAGTCTTTTAAACAAGAAAAAACACGTTCAACAACCCCATTTCAGACTTGCTCCATCCAGGTTTCCTGCTTTCCTTGCCTTTTGGCTCACTGCCACACGAATCAGATCATTATGGTCACCAGTCTTAAAAATAAACACTAATGCCTACCTTTAGAAAGTACATCCTCTAAGTGCTTTATCAACTTTTTTAGACTTCTAATTTCTGTAATAAAGCAACTCCCCTGAAGAGAATTCCAACTGTTTAAATCCTTGTACATAAAGGCTGAGACTAAGAATCTAAAATAACACCAAGATTAGTCATAAGATTTCTAGCAACTACTTAATCACAGCTCTGTCCACCCACTATTACATAAATGAAACTAGCAACATTTGACTGTCATTAAAAACATGGCCTACAGAAATCCAGCTTTAAATGCTTAACAAAACTACCTTAACAGAAGACAGCACTGAGTCCCTTTTCGATTCCGAGTAGCACCCAGGAATCAATGTATTTATATAACCACATATGTATGAATTCCTAAAAACAAAACACGTCTTCTCTTTATCTACGCTAACAAGTTTTATGAAATTTCCCCACTGTATTAGAGCTCCTCGGAGCCATGTTTTATCTGCAAACAGGTGGCAACCTTCATAAAAGCCTTTGCTTGTGCCATTTCTTCCTTCCTCTGATGCCCATGAACTGACTCTCTGGCAGACACGATGCACAACAGCCCAGGTCTTTGCTCAGACATTGGAGAGCAGCTGAGATTTCCCTAGTACCACCCTCAGATCAAGGGTTCAGTACTGCTGCTATAGTAGGTTTAGCTACACAGGGCTCTCAGATAAGCTGTGTTACTCACTGTGACACACCCTCTCCCAAATATGCTCTTCAGTACTTACAATACTACTACCTTTTAAAAAACTTTTTCAGTAACACAAGTTACCAAATTTCAAGTCACTGCACTCTCTCCAGATGGCACAGGAGGGACCTGAGGTGTCCAGCGTCTCACACAAACACTGCACTACACTCAGTAAGAAGCCAATTACCCTACACACACCCTCCCGTGCTCCCCGAGCCATCAAAGCAAATACACAAAAAAAAAGCACGGCTTTAGCAGACAAGGCCTCAGATCAAGCAGAATTCCAAACAAGGACTCCTAAATTACCGCTCTTACAGTACTTCACAATTAAAAAATGCCTACAAAAGAGCACAAAGTGTGACAACTTCTGTGGCATCTAGTAATTGGTAATTTCTCCAAAACACAGAACTTCTTCTAACATTGCACAACATCACTGGAGACTTTGTACCACTTAACAGCTGCCTTTCTGGAGTGAAAACAAAAGCTGCTAAAAATAACTTCCACCAATGCTTTTTCTCAAGTGTCAATCAACGGCAATTCCTGCAGTTACTCCAGCGGCTGCTCTTCATCTGTCCTGCACATTCCTCCTGCTCTCTATCATGACAGCTCAAAGCAACAGTTGTCATTTATTTTCCCCCAAACAATCCCCACAGCCAAACAAAAAAACCAAAGGGAAAATATGATAGCCCAAACTAGCACACATGCCACACTTTTCTAGTCAAGTTAGTTGTCTAAACATACACTAGTCAAAACCCTAAGTACAAAACGTGAGTTACATATGAGACACAGCCTACTCATTAACAAATGAAAAAAACAACCACAGGTACTTCTAAAGCTTTGTTTATTTTGTTCCTAGCAGATCTTTGTGGAGGGTACCTAAAACAATACCCAAGTTTTATATTACATAAGCAAATCTTTAACCTGCATTGTTTTACAGGAACGCTAAAACTTTGGCCTTATCTAAGCCAAACATGACGTTTCCTAGAATACCTGCCATGTTGGAGCTCTTGAAGCAGCAACAGCACAAAGAAACACAAATAGTTAAATATTTTTTAAAAACAGTGAACAGAGAATGATACCAAAAATAAGCACCAGTACCTGAAAAGAACCTTAAGAAAGATTTGTTTCTAACTAAAGAGGAAGGAAAAGAAATTAAACTACTGTACTTTGTTCACACATATGTACAAAAGTCAGGTAGAACTGCACCACTTGACTTTCCAAGAAAAAGAACAACACAAATGCTAGGAAGAGGGATGGTTTACAAATCAAATGACTCAAAGAACTGTTCTGCTGAATGAATTACTGAACATTATATAGCTGGTTTGTGCTGAGTTCTCACTTCCAGAGGAGGAAGTAGACCGAATCTTTTCCCCACCCAAACATGATGCATCACATTTATTTACACCACTGTAAATACGGGGCTCAGATGAATTTAAAAAAATATATATAGTAGAAAAGCAATTTTTTATGCATTTAAATTCAATATAAGCAAAAGAGCAGTCCACAGTTATCATATCTGGCATCAAAGAATTACACTAGCATGAAAATGATTTATTGAGATACCACTTTCATGTTCACATGGCTCCAAATCTTACATAGCAAAACAAATTTGTCACACTGTAAGGTTTATCTTTCAACCATACTTAGCTGCCTTTTTAGGGATTCTACATCGTTAAAAACAAATCAACAACCTCCCCCCCACACACAAATAACTTGAAGATTAAGGCACCATGTGAAATTACAGACCACTGTAGCGAGTCCATTTAGCTACACTTCACTCCTCTGTCATCTACAGAAGTTTGCTGTGATACCAATTATGCTCAGCCTACACTGGGATTTTTGTTTCTCCTAAACGAAAAAAAAAAAAAACAACTCAAACTGCATAAGACAAGTCTTGTTTTCCAGCTGGCCTGTGATGTTCCCCTGAGCTCTGACATCCAGTAAGAGAGAGAATCCCTCTGAGCTGAGAGAAATAGTATTGTGGAGAATATTCAAAAATACCAAACACACAAACTCTTTCCTCTATTCCAGCACTTCTCACACTGAAATCCAACTGTTAAACTTACGAGTTAACTCGATTCTAAAAAGCATCCCCAACTTGTTTCACATGTAAGTAACACCATATTAAGATACTGTAGGTGTAACAGCTCTTTACAGACAAGTATATCATTAACTATTTGTATTTCAAGGGCCTATCAGTCTCCTTTAGACAGGACCCTTACAAGACCAGATGTCTGCAGGCAAAAAAGCAGTTTCTGCCCAAAAGCATTTATGATCTGCAAAGAGCTCAGCCCATTTCACTCAGTTTTACTGCAAGAGTCAGATGTCAAAAATCAAGATCTTAAGAGGTAATAAGTTTGTTACTTTCACAAAAAGTATTTCAAATCACTATTAATTTGCTCATATAATTAAAAACACAGCGATTTTTTTCAATACACTTGGACTACTTCGGTGATGAAAGAACACCAGCAAGCAGCGGCAGTCCAGGGACGCGGCCCTGCCTGCCCGGACAGCCCAGCACACCCTGTTCATTCCCGGCGGCCGCTTCTGCCCGCACCAAGGCGAAACACTGGGTCACCACCACGGCCCCGGAGCCGGAGCACCGGCCCCACGGCGCTGCGGGGCTCGGCCGGGGCACACGCACGGCCCGCGGACCCCAGCACACCCCGCTCCCCGGCCCCGCCG
>VZTF01004912.1:3427655-3450346 GCA_013397755.1 Cnemophilus loriae | reverse complement strand
TCCCGGTGTCAGCGGCCGGGCCCGGGGGCGGTTCGCCGCCGCTCCCCCGAATAACGGCGGAGCGCGCCCGGACGAGCGCCCGTCCCTGCGCCGGGGCGGGGGGCTGTGCCCAGCCCTGTGTCACCCAGGGCAGTGTCGCTTGGGTTGTGCACGGATGCAGCCCCGGAGCCTTGCCGGTGGCCAGCTGTGAGTGCCCCGCCGTGATCTTCGCTCTGCGTGTTAGCAGCAAACGTGCCGCCTTCCCGCTCCTGTTCCTAAGCCGTAGTTGACTTAAATACTGGGAATAAATTGTGAATATGTGCACTTTGATAGCACGGTCCTGGCACCTTGTAAGGAGCGAAGAAAACAATTTCCTTAATCAGTTTATTGGGGTTTTTTTGAAATCAAGGACAGTTACAGCAGGGAAAACGTAGACAGTTTTAAATACCAATGTAATTGCATGAAAAAGATGGTTCAGATTTAATTTGTATCGCTCCTGTTTGGAGCCTGTTTCTACAAAATGTGGAACTCTCTAACACAGCTTTGACCTGTTGTGGGGTTGAAATTTCATTGTTTTTGTGATGAAATGAAAGATTTACTTTTAACTTAAGTGGCAATAGAAGCAGGCTATGCACTGTCACTACAAACATCTGTTCTAGCCAAGGATTGGACACTCTTTCTCCTCATAAACATAGCTGTAATGAAAGTTTTGACATCTGGCCAGCGGCCAAGTGTTGAAAAACAAGTCTGGTTGGAGTGTGTTACTTGTAAAAGATAATTTGAAATGGGAAGAGGTCAAAATGGGGCGTCTCCTATTTTTGTTTCTGGGATTTGCGCTACAATTCTGAAGCTTGAAAATGAGGCACATGGGCAGGAGTTGTACACGTACCTTAGTAACCTTGGTAGCTGAAAAAGCCTTGTCTTTGCTCGTTATCAGTGTTGGTACAGAGTGGTTCTCCTGGAACACCACCAGCTTGTCCGTCGACTGTGCTACAGCTGATACCTGCCAACTGTGCTGGGACAGCCAGTCTGACCAGTTCCCTCCGGGAAGCTGTTCGTGGTACATTGTTGATTTCTGTGTTGAGTGTCTGATTTCAGCTTGCACTTCTGTTTACAGGAGGATTACTTTAATATTAACCTTTCATGTAAAGCCTCTAATCAGTCTCAGCCTGCGTTTTTGTTGGTTAAGGGAAATGCTGCTGTTACACAGCGAATCTCTCTGGCTGCTCCTTTGCTGACTCACTTTCATGCCTGTCACCAGAAAAGAGCTTGTAGCAGATTAAAATGAAACTACAGAAGGTGGCTGCTGTTTGGGTATACTTCCTACCCCTCTGGATGTGCTCAAGCAGCCTGTAGGGAGACTTGTCTGTTGGGACAACTGTTACTTTCTGTAGCTGGGTTATTCTTTATGTGAAAGATTTTTAATTATTTTTGTTTCTATATACTGGGAACCAGGAAACTGGGGTATCAGTGTAATAATTTCCTGCATTCTTTCTCTTTAGGTCCACATTGAGATCCACTGACTTGTGACTTGGTGTGCTGCTTGCACTGTATGCTGCAACTAGAGTCAGTCACACTCTTCTTCAAATCCAGCCTGTTGTGAAGCAGCAAAGCTGTGCTCGTGTGCTCTAGGACTATGAAGAAAGAAGATTTTACCCAGAAACGAGTATGCGACAATGGCCCAGATCATCACAAGCCAGCAGCTCATCTGACATGTGTGCATTCCATGCTGGACAGTTCTCAAAATCATAGTAGCAGTTTACAAGAATTATATGACACCAGGAATTGTTCTCTCTTTAATACTATACCTCTGCCTTCTGTTGGCAAGGAAATGCCTCTGAGTTTCAGTGAATCAGCAGGGATGAACTCAAGTGCAGCTGCTCCTTGGAAGGATTCATTTCATCTGCATTTTTCTTCTGGGAAAGACAGTCTCGATAGGGTTTCTCACTGCACTGATAGTATTTCAGTACCAGGCTGGCTGGAAGAAGCTTGTAGCATTTCTGGAGACTCTGGCTCATGCTGCCCAGGAGACAACTTTGTATGTTTTGCACAGTTCTGGCTGGGAAATTTGCAGTGTAATAAAAACCTGTGGTTTCTGGAATTAGAAATGAACAGTAGCAAAGAGAATGAATTGCAGTTTGCATTTTTTGAAGCATTGGAGCTTGGTGGACTTCTTGATCCCTGTTCTAATCCAGTTGCCTCACTGAACAACTCTGCTATGGGACTCTCTACCAACCAGAAACCATGTTTTTTTCTCTGTTACTTAAACCTTATATCTTCAGAGCAAACACTTGGATATGAGCAAATGCTTTTGAATATACAATATGTGACTAATAGTTTTCACATCACACAGCTAGTAATCTCTGTGCTAGCTTTTGCACTAGCAGGTCTCTGGTACGTAGTAGTGAAGGTAAAAAAAATAATGAGATTTTAATAACTACTATTTTTAATATTAGCAGAAAATAAGAGAGACAAGGTTACAGTTCAGGTTTTAGTGAGAAGTAGATAGCTGAAGTAAAAACTACAGTTGTATAATTGCTAGTTAAACTGGCTGTTGGAAGAATAGGGACTTTTTTTTTTTTTGTAAGGAATAGCTGCATCTGAGTGTAAAGAACTTCATAATCTTCAGACTCTGGAACTTCTGCAGGTCTGCTGTTAACACTAAACCAGAACCCAATTTGATTAGCACAGATCCTTTGTTTTCTATAGAGTTTGTATTAGCGGAGTGTTCTGGCTACTACTGTTTATACCCATTTCCAATGAAACTTGTTTCTTGTAGAATTGATTTCCTGCTCTGAATCCAACAGCAACTAATGTATCAGTCCTTGGAACACTTTGAACTGGAAAGCTGTTGGGAGGGTGGTCTTCAATACAGCATAACTCTCAGCAGTGTTCCTTTCCAAGGGTGGTACTGCTCTAATTTAACAGTATCTTGTGAGCTTTATTGTGCTACAATAGACACTGTACACAAGTTTCTAAAACTTTTTTTTTTTTCCTTGAAAAAGTGATTGCTATTGCTAAAGTACAGTAATAACTTCTGGGCCTGTTGACTTTGGCTTTGGGACAGGCTTCTGACAATGAGGTTTGCCAAAGAACGGGGCAAAAATGCTGGAATCCATGGAGCTGCTGGTGAATAGAATTTTGAGGAATAGGCTCCTGTTGGCACTTCAGTGGAGGAACTCATTGTGCAGTAGGTCAAACTTTGAACTCAATGTCCAAAATTCTCAGCAAGGGCGTTGCTGTAGATGGGCTTAATGTGCTCAAAGGTTCACATAAAGAGGGAGGTATTGGTGTGTGAGTTAGGATACATTTTCAGCTTCCCCTTGACTCTGACTTAAAAGTGAGGACCTAATGTGGAGCAAAGCCATGCCAGTGATTTACACACTAGGTATCCTTTTTGCCAGCTGGTCTTTCTTCGTCTTGCAAAGAGAGGAAGTGATGTTGCATTTAGTTTGAACTGAACTTACCTGGAAAGCCAGTAGAGTTTCCAGTGTGGTGGTTATTGGACTGTTAGCACAAGAGAAGTCCTTGATTATGAAGATGAGATGCTGGTTATCAGTGTTATGGAGAGAAATGTTGACATTTCTAAATCTTATTTGAGTGCTGAAAATAAGATATATTACTTCTTATGTTAAATGATATGTTGCGTTTTCACGATCCCCATTGGCTGATTGTTTCTTTTGGATGCTAAGAGAGATAAAAAGCCACTTACTTTAATTTAGAAAATAACTTTTTCCCTGGTGTGCATTTAAATGATTGTTTATCTTGTAGACTTTCGGCCATGCGGTTACCTGTCATGAAGTGACCGAAAGCCCCAAAATAATACTGGATTATGTATTTTGAGTAATTACTTTGACAGCAACAGTTCCGTCTTAGTCAAGCCATTCACTCTCATCTCCACTGCTGGAATTTATCAGCCTTGCAGTGAATGGTATTACCACAAGTTAACACGTGGTATTGCAGAGGTTCAAGATTCCTGAAGCGATGTGGATCTGAAATCCCAGAACACCAGAAACAAAGACACTTCTCCAAATGTCTGTGGCTTGGAGTTACGGTGTTAAGCTGCTATCTGCCTGTATCTTGACCCAAAAAAACACTTGGCAGAGCTGAGGGCAGAGGAATGAAGGCAGGGAGGGGTTGGAGCCTGTTTAAGCTGGCCTGATTGCTAAAGACAACATTGTGCAACTCCATATTAATCTCTCTACGCAGCTCCATAGGTACAGCCATACTCTCCCTGTATGGTGAGCCTTACCTTAAGTTGTGCATGAACACAGTCCTGCACCCAAAACTTGAGTGCTTGGACTTCCTGTACAAAGGACCAATTGGCACAGCTGTACCTGCAGTTGTTACTTGAGACCTTGTTTGTGCAGCTGACTGGTTTGGCCTGGAACATTCTCTGCTGTATGTCATTTGGGAACTACATGTTTTGGGAACCACAGTTCTATACAAGGACTTGTAGGTGAGATTGTCAGGTTAATAGGCAAGAGGAGTAGTTAAGGCATAAAACCATCAATCCAGTTTTTAATGCACCTATTTTTCATGGTGATTTTAAAGTGGGGGGAAATGAAACATGAGAGACACCACCAGTAAACTAGAATTTAAATGTGTGTACAGCAGAGTGCCAAGGGTTTTCTCCTTATCGATGACAAGCCTATGCAGGAGGAGATCTTGGAATGTTGAATTTTGTTAGGTATCACAGTCCAGCTAATACAGTCCTGTTTTAAGCTAAGTCTTGTTTGAGTGCGTGGCCTTTCATCACTTATTACAGGATCACTTTAAATACAATACAGCTAAGTGAAATGAGGGATGTTTGTTGTGTATTATATGTATATTGAACATCAGATACAAAGAATACTTAAATGAGTGGATTTAATCCATTTTAAGATAGTTTATGTACCTTGCCTTGAATTTTATTGTTTAAAACCTAAAGGGTAATTTTAACTTGAACATTCCTTCTGAAATTCAAATAAAGGATAGTTTGGTATGTAAAAATCTCATGTAATATACTGCACTTTAAGCCTGGGGAGGCCATAGATTGAAAGCGCTGTTCTTGCACTAATGGAACTGCCTGCCCTGACAGAGACAATGTTTAAATGGCTTTTCCTGTCTGGAGGGGGAATAGGGGACCTGAAGGATGGCATCCATCCTTTCAAACTATACATAAATCTAACACTATATGGTTTAGGCCACTGTTCTCTTCCTACAGGTGTTTTGATATTAACTCATCTCAAAAGACGGAATGTGTCTTGGCCGAGAACCAGTTTGTGTGGAGTTTCATGGCTTCACTACGTCCAGTGTGGAAAACTTGCCTGAGTTAATGTGCTGTTAGGGCTGAGACTGTCTCAGATGATTATTATAGTACAGAAAAATAACATTCTTAGGGGTAAGGGACCTTTATACTCAACCAGGAGTTGCCTTCATATTTCTGTATTTTTGTCTCTCATCCTGCTCTAGAAAGAGGTTATTTCTAAGCAAAATGTCAGGGTTCTACTAAACAACTTGTGCTTTCTAAAATTTCATTGATTAGTGTCCAGATCCTTCCTGCACTACATAGCACAGTTTTATTTCTGCCATTAGAAAAGAAGTAAGAAAATACTCAATATTTAGAGAATTTCCTAGTAGTTACACTTGAGTGAAAATTTACTATACGGTGTACTGCTTTGAAAAGAAAATATACTTTTAAATGTGTGTGCACAGAGCTTTCTGCATGTAGATAAAAAGTGTTTTACCACAGTACAATGTTGGGATGCTTATGCAAATGCTTATTTACTTTCTGACATTGCAGTGCAAAATGCAGTAGAGATGGTGGTGTTACTTCTTTGTGTGGTTTTAGCCAGTGCAATCTTAGCAATCGAGTGTCTGCATTATCCTGCACAGGAGACAGTTCTAGCTGTAGACATTTTTTAGCCTTTTGCTTTTTCAGTGTTGGGTTTGGTTTTGCTGTTGTTTGAGGTTTGGTGGTTTGTTGTTTGTTTGTGGTTTATTTCTCTTTTTTTAGAAGTTATTTTTAGGACTATAAAGGCTGCACTTTCTTAAACTTTGCCAAAGTTTGCTTCCTTTCTCCTTCTCTCCACCTTCGCCCCTTATAGGTATACACATTTAATTTTTGGAAGAAGCAAGCCTGTATGTACTCCTAATATATAATCTTATTGTCAGGTTGCTCCTTTTGTTTTTATGGCCTGGTCTTACATATATTTCTCTCCCTATAATTTCTCAGCATAAGCAGATGCTGATATTTTGTTCCACCTCAGAAACATTGTCCTGTAATTAATTATGCACAACAAATTGACAGAAACCATGCAGAGATGTAAGAGTCTATAGTCTCTCATTAGGATGTATGACAGGTGGTATAATTGACAGAGCAATACATAGTCAATGTGACATATTTCTGCCTTTTTTTCTCTTCAAAACAGCTGCTTTAATTAAAATCCAATATTTAATTTGAATATGTGGTACCTCTGTCAGCTGAGAATTGCAGCTAGAATTTGGGGCTTACAAAATACATTAAAGTCAGAACTTAAACAGTGTAACTTTTCAAAAATTAAAGAGTACATATTTTGAAATCTTTTTTTTCTTCCCTAAGCTTGCACAGAATAAAATGTGTTCTGCCACTTGTTTGTGTGATGGACAGCCAGTAACTGGGGGTGGGGGGGGAACCCTTTTTAGACTGCAGAGCCTCTAATCCTCAAGGAAGAGCTGCATTTGATAGAACTTTAAAATAAACCAAATGTTGCCTATGAAAATACTGATATTTATCATCAACTGTCATACTTACATTACAAGGTCATAGATACCTCCTGACAATGTGAAAACAAGAATAATAAATACAGAAGTGCTCAAATAATGCTATCCATTACCAGCCTGCACTGGTAAAAACAAATCCTATTGTACTTTGAAATTAATCCTCTACTGCATTCCAAAATCTCAATTATCTTAGTCTTTTTGGAATTAGTGATACACGATTCAGACTAAGATGGTTATTTCATTGTTAATGATGAAATAAATTTAAAAGCTAAAACATTTTAGAAAATGACCAGAGGGACTTCCACAAAGAAAGTCTGCCTTGAAAAAGTCCATTTTATTGCTGTGATCTCTGTTTATGTATGGTCTGTTTTGCAAATTCTTTCCTTCTTCATGGAAGATCGGTATAAACCTGATAGCAAAAGTGGTCAAAACCCAAACTTGTAAAATTATCAATGTTTAATTTTCTGTTTGTAGTCAACTTTAGCTATTATCAAACATAATACATAAATATAATTTAAGCTTTTGTTCTTAAAAGTAGGGAAAGCTAATATTTAGTGCCTGATTGATCACTTGAAGTTGAGTGAAACCATTTCTTGAAAATGGGTTCTCCTACCTGATGGTGACTAATTTTCAATGCTGATACTTAATACTTCCCGTAAACTGTGATGTCATCCCTGCAGAACAATTTTAGTCTATGGCCTTGGTCTTTGGCCCTATTTTTTTTTATTATTATTTTTTTATTGCAGTGTGGGAGGTGGAGAAGGCTGGCACAAACTATTTATTTTTTTTGTTCCAGAGAAAGATGTTTACAACTTCGTATGTATTTTAAAAATGTATTGTGACACTTTTAACTTGGGAGAGAAGTTTCCATAGTAGACTTGAAACCTGAATACAGACTTTTGAATATCGGGAGTGCTCCCCAAGCTGCCAGAAGCTGTTGACTGTGAAGCTGCTCACTCGCACCACAGGAGGGAGTTACACATCAGTCTTTGGAGTATTTTCAGTTATGGCATTGTTAGTACATCTTAGTACAGTGCATTTCAGTTTGACTTGTCTTATGGATTGTCACTGCAAATAGGTTAATGTACAAAATCAATACACAGCAGTAATGTATTGTAACTGTTTACAATTGAACTCAGAGTACCAATGGATGGGTTTTGTCAAGCTATTTAAAAACAGAAATAAAAATCTTTTTTAAAAGACAAGAGGTAGTTTTGGTGCTTCTCATTTCAATTTTTCACTGTATAAATTGTACAGATGTACTTGGAGAGATTGTGTTTCTGACAATATAAAGTCAGACAGTGAGTGGCTTTCTTAGAGGTACAATTTGAGGGATGTGTGTTTACAGAAACCAAACAAATTTAAAACCTCTGTGAGAATAAAAGGGCTCAATGCTTCTACCTGACCTTGGAAATTTGGTATTTGAACTCAAGGCTGGTTTAATGATGATAGCCACCACTATTCGTTAATGGGCATTCTTTTTACACACTTTTTTTTTAGTGAGAAACCTTAAGAAGCCAGTTACTTTCAATGTAATTCCAAGGCATTTCCTAACTAACTAGCTGCAATCTTACAGCAGTTTCATTTTAAAGCAGAAAGCAAACCATGGTAAATACATGTAATGGCCATAGCAACTCTCTTGAATCATCCAGGATAAACATTGCTGGGTGCTTCTCTGCACAGCTAAAATCACCATGGTATTAACAGACTTGCCAGAGCTTTTGTTTTTGCTGAGTGGAAAATTCCCATTAAAGGACTAGAATAGACATATATCCTCTGCTAAATGTTTAACATTAAAAAACATATTAAAACAGGAGCCACTCACCCTTCAGAGATGTCTCTTCTGAAAGCTGCTATCAGGTGACCTTTTGATTCTAGACCCAAAAAACTTAGTTTTTGTTTGGTCTGGGGGTCCCTTGCTGCCACAAGTGATACGTTTTGAGGAAGAATGTTATTGTTATGGGCTGTATTTTGAAAAGAACTGGTATTGGCAACCCTGAAGAAAAGGCTGATACTGTAAGTACAAAATCAATGTGTAGTATTTTTCTTAATGATGAATGCTGAGATCATACTGTCCCTCAAAATAAGCATTTAAACAGAAAAAAAAGGAGAGAGGACAAAACTGAATAATATAAATCTAATAATGTTCTGAAAAGTTTTGGCATGTGGTTAGACCTACATGGTTAAGAAAGTGCTATCAGTGCTCCCTGCACATCACTGTAGGTTTCTCATGGCTTTTGGAATTTGTATGGCAGATCCTGAAGTAGTAAATTGCAACCTTTGGCTGTGTACAATATTCCAGCCACCCACTGTGACAGTGATGTCATACAGCCTTAATTTCTCATGTTGTCATCACTTTCAGATGGTTTATCAGTAGTTTTACATACATTTATATAATTGGGCATGATACCTGCAATGGGGAATGCTAAGGAGCTCTGAATACTTTTGCAAATAAACTCAGGAATAGCCATGCTACTGTGTGCATATCCAAATCTCTTCCTATTAGGATCTGAAATGCTTTGAAGTCAGATTCAAGTTGGTGGTCTGTGACTTTGTGGTAGTCTCTTTGTTCATCTCATACTGTAAAATTCTGTAAGAGCAGCTCATCTGTACAGGAGCCCAAATTTCCTCTCTGCAAATCTGAGATGGCCAGAGGAACCTCTTAGCAATTTACACTCATCAAAACATTTATCTCTTCATTCAGTATGTTTCTTAGCTCTTGCTTTTTCTGGCAGGTATTATAGCAGCTTAAAATGTAAAAACCCCAAAACCTCAAACCAAACACAAGTACCACAGATTCTGCTGAAGATATTCACATTTCTTAAAGAGATGATTTTTTTAAAGTGGATGGAGTGCTTTACCTTCCATTAAAAAGGAAAGTGTTGGATGGGGTTTTTGAAAGCGCACTTGTAAGTCTTGAACGTTAGGAAGTGCTTTGTCTATTTGTTATCACAAGTATTTTTCAGACATATCAAAATACTCCTTTATTTATCTTTAACCTCGTAGTTCAAAGAAAAGAAAAAAAAACAAACACATTTTGGAATTCTTTCAAGTATTATGTTTTGTTAAAAGCGTCCCCAAGGGCAAAGGACCAAAACCAACACAGACCTCTTGCTCATTGAACAAAAAGCCAGCAGCAATGACAAGCAGGATGTTTTTGATGCTCTTTGTTGGTTTTTTTTCTGGGGCTAGTGGCTGAAGCCCTTAATCACTTTAGCTGGAAGTTATTCACAAATAACCCTTCTGAGCTCAGTAATCCTGTCTTGCTTTGTATCATAAAAAAATCTTTTCTGCAGCAGGGATTCCTAAATCGCCTCTCAGATGTTAGCCTTGCATTCCAAGCACTGCATGCTGACTGCAAGCACGTATGACCTGCTCCAGAGCTAGAGTAGTTATAGCATTTCCAATTTCTGCCTCCTTCAATATAAAAGCATTTAAGATTAAAACAACAAAAAGTATTTTATGATGTTGTATAGCACCTTCTTAAGGGTTCAGTTGTACCCCTTCAGGTGTTTCTCACTTTAGGTCAGGTTTGTAGATGCTGAATTTTCTATCATGCTGAAAATCAGAGACTAGCACAAAAACTCGTCAAAACAGAATGAAAATTCAAACCTTTTTTGAAGTTAGACAGCCTTCTTTTATCTTCTGTTCCCTCTAGCTGCTTTCTGAGTGAGAACATCTGTACAGACTACAGCAGGTTTCAAGTCCTTCACTTTGATATACGGTGTATGTTCCCAACAATCTGTTGCTTAAAATAAAAGCTGTCTGGTCTGTGTTGTCACTGTCAATCATAATTTTCAGAGCTCTTCCTCACATTTTCTTTCTGGTTTATAATCATTCGTTTGCAGTTGATAGCTGTATCTTCTGCTTTCCTTCTCTTTAGCTAAACTACTTACTTGCCAATACTGGCAAGCAGAAGTCTGCAGAGCTTTTCATCACTGGATATTTTGTTACAGTCAGTTCATCAAGCTTTTCTGCTACTTGCTCAATTTACAGTTAATTCTAATATATTTTCATGAAGTATCCATAAGGAATTGTAGGTGTTCCTGAATAGATTTTTGAGCAGTTTCTCCTTCATCACATAGGAAGTGGTTTTTCTAAAGACCCCTATTGAAACAGCACTGTCCAAAGGTTTGATTCCATTTTGTATATGTTACTATATATGTTACTATATATGTTAACTACTGTTACTATAGTTAGTATAAAAGAATGCTTTTATAAGTGAAAATATCTCTGGTCAATCTTTGTTATTCACATGTGCTTATTAAATTCAGCAGGTGATCTGCCTGGGAGGGCTCTTCTGCCTCTTAGTAGATATTCCAGCCATGGTAAGATAATGTGATACACAAGATGACTTCTCTCAACCTAACATACAAACCTGAGAGGCAAAGAATAAATTCATGGAGAAAAAACCAGAAAAAAGACCAACCAATTTAAAGAAAGTGCTTTGAACATATTCTTGGTTTAATCTGATAGGTCATTTTGCCAGAAACTTGGAATGAGAAGGTACGAATTAAAACTTGAGACAGGAGGCAACCTAGATATGATCTCATTTTCCTTTATAACAGGAACTGTCAAATAGTTCAGATCACACAGGGAGGGTGGGGTTAATTATGGACTGGAAATAGGCTCAGATGAAATAAAAAGGCACAAATATTTTACAACCTTTTTGTGGAAAAGGAACATTACACTTTTACTATTATTCCCCCAGAGGTATTTCTGTTGTCCTTGCACCCCTACATGCACCTTATCGTAATGCTATGTGGAGAAAGCAAGGTTGGGTTTTTTTGCTTCGGGTTTTTTTTTTTTTTTTTTTGCATTTCAGAAAATGTAATCAATAAGAAAAGAAGTCTGATAGCAGGATTTATCTGTTTAAGTATCTTAGAGTGGCTTCAGTAGGACAAATCACAGCTCCAATCCTGTAATCCAATCACACAAGATCAGTACTGATGTCTAGCCCTCTTGACTTAATCAGAGCTCTGGAGCTGAGGATCTGCCTGTGTGAGCTGAGCTACAATGCCTGGACTTGGTGATTTATGGGAATATCATTAAATTTAGTCTGGGTTAAAAGTGCAGCCCTACCCACAGCAGAGTCAACGTGAATCTTCCCAGCCATTCAAATTGAGGCAATTTCATGTTCCTGAAGGGCTTTGAAATTCACTGCATACATTCCAAATACTGTACTCTTCATAGAACAGCCATCTTTAAGTGTATTATCTTGAAAAAAAGAGACAGCATTTACCATCTAAGAACTATAAAAATAAAATACACCATGTCTAAAGTCATAGCATAGGGATGGTCTTCTAAGAGAAATCTCAGAATTCCAGTTTATAAAATGGTAAAATTTGCTACTTTATTTGAATGATTAACTTGGTAACAGCTTTTGATAAAACTTTTTACTTGGCTTTAAACTCACTATTGCTTTTTAATCTTAGACACTCTCACATGAACTGCTCAAAGTAATTGTTAACAAGGTTATTAAAGCTTTTTTATGCAAATGAAGTGTAACTTTTTTATTTCCTGGAGTACTAAATTCTAATTTTTTCCTTTCTCAGCTACACATTGTTCACTTGTGATATGCCGGGTCTTGTATTACTTTGCTTGATGTTGGTGCTGCAGTTAAACATAATTTTAATATTTTTATCTACTACTATTGATCAAGAAAATATATTGGAGTATCTTCTTGAAACGGTGACTTAATGAAGTCACACCACAATTAATTAGAAACTCCTTACAAGAAATTAGGCTGTTAAAAGAAATGGGTATATTTTCAGAGCATCTTTTCTTATCACAGTTTAACTAACAATAAATTCTTTTTTTAAATTAATCTGACAAACATTGTTACTTTATATAATTTCTTGTCACTGTAAGAAGAAACCACAGTTATTTTGCTCAGTTATTCTAAATAGTGTTATGACTGCCACATTTATTGGCAGAGCAGTAATAGTGTCTCCTTGCAATTTCCACTTAGAACAGAAGACAGTCCAATCAACGCTAAAAATAAATAATTCAGGGAGAATGTTACATGGCATCTCAAAAAGCTGCTGTTGTTATCATGGTAAAGAAGTACTACAGAAGTGTTAAACAAGTGTTGATTGTTAGCAGAAGGAGAGGAGACATTGTTTTAACGAGGCAGACTCTAAACTCAGAGGTGGAGTTTGAGTCTAAACTTTTACTAAGGGGCCCTGTAAGGAAATGAAGGAGTTCCCGTTATTCAAGTGACTGCTGAATGTGAGTGGACAGGCCTCTCTTCAAAACTGGACTGAAACCAAGGGAGGATGTCCAACCAGCTTTGCAGCAGCATTCAGGGACTTTTGCTCATCATGCTCCCAGCACATCTCTAACATTGTGATCTAGAGATAAAAGACCATTTCGTTAACATAAAATATGAAATTGTAGTTTTCCTGACTGCATGTAATAACTAAATATAAACGCTTGTATATAAACATACACATGCATTAATATCTGCTTGTTTAGATCAAGGCTAAGCTTCTGCTTAAGTGCTTTCCATAAATGATTAAAAGTGCAGTAGAAAAATGGAAACACACCCCAAGTGTGTAGCTGTAGGTGCTGCATTAAGCAAGGTAAAAGCACACCTTTCTTTGCTGTTGTATTATTCTAGAATTAATACAGACTTTCCAAAAGCCCATTGTGATAAAGACATTGCTTTACTCATTGCTGTTGCCTATGGTCAGCATTCTGGAGTAACATCTTCTGTTGATTAGCAGTTTAGATTTCTGAGAATACTGATTCATCTACATTTATCCGTCATAACTTACAGTTCCATAATCTAATAAAAACAGTATTATCTCATTTCTAATAGTTTCAAGGCAGCATTTCATTATTTTAGCTGAAGAATATGAAGAATTTATCTTTTTAACTCGTATCAGAATATCTCAGCTTTTCTAAAACAAAATTAAAATTACATTTATAGAAGGCAAAGCTTTGTACAAACTATGCAGGAAGTCCAAACCATTTCAGGAAAAAGCAGCAGCTAGAAGAAGAACTGCCAGGCAACTGTACTTTGTAGAGAGTAAATATGGAAATGCCACAGAAGCCATCAGGACACTGGAGATTCAAATATAAGAAACATCTAAAAATACTTCATGGAATGATTTAATGTATGGAGGAGATAATCACTCTTGTCAATAAGATGAAAAGGTTTTAACTGTGAATGAGACAATATTTAAGAACATAACTAGTACTTGGCAGTGTATTTATCTTGCAAATGTGATTAAAATGTTGAAAAAATTATCTGTTAGTTTTAATTGTAGTTATCTGCCATCTTGTTTTTCAGGTTTGGAGTCTTTCATACCTGCTGAGCTCTGGAAAAGCCTAACAGAGTAAAGAGCAAGGGCATGATTTTGTTAGTCATGAGAATTTAGCTGTGCTCCTTATCCATGTCCTACTGGATACCACTTCCAGCAGAGATACCAGCATGCAGGCCTCAGCAGGCCAGGGGGAGAGAACATCCTTGCAGAAAATAATTCATTTGTTCTCAGCTTGTACAATAACTGAACTAAGTATCCCAGATTGTCATGCTTTTGAAGTGATCTCAATCAACAGCAGATTTCGAAGACTTCTATGTGAAAGTCTTTCAGGCGTAACTGTACTGTTATTCCCTAATGCTTTCCATTTTTTCCCCACAAACATAAAAAGAAATGGAGAACGCAGCCTATTTAAAAAACATATTCTTTATCCAGTGTGAAAACATTGAGCAGTCCACATTTACTTGAGCAGCTTTGTGCATTAAAACTGCAGTAGAGCGAATAACTTTTTATAAAATATGCTTTAATGGTTCCACTATTTTGAAGTAAAATTATTTGCTTTCAAAATATAGCTCCACCATCATTGTTTAATTTTAGATATTTGGGAATTTCACATATCCTGCTGAATGGCACACCTGATTGATGCAGATATCCTTAAGAGGAGAGCTTGCATCTGTGCAAATGAGATTTGTGCTGTTTGAAAATATAATGAAACTTTTAAAGACACACATGAAAAGGAAACAAAAATTGTTTAACTGAATTACTTTGTAGGACGTTATTGTTTCAAATGTGTCTATTGTGTTTTGTACACTAAGTCACATTTTTTTAATGTTACATTCCTTGTTTAGTCCAAAGCATGGCAATCTGCCAGCCGGAGCTTTTAGTGATAAATTCTGCTATACAAAGCAAAAGTTTTTATATGTGAGGCCACTTCCTTCTGCTATTTTATCATCTTCCTGGTTTTGTCTGTTTTCAATAAATGCCTTTGTATTTTCACATCTTTTATATGCTTGTATACACAGACACTTTCCTCTGTATTAAAACTGATAGTTGCAAGTTGGTAAGGATAAAAAAGACAGACTGTTGACTTAAATTTCATTGCACCAATACACTATATAAATGCTTTTATGTTACAGTATTAAAAGATCTTAACATTGATATTAAAAGTATTTCCTGAATTTGGCAGTGGGGTGGAGAGGTAAGGGTGATGTTTCATAACAAGGTTTTAAAATGGAAATAATCTCTGGGTATAGGTACACTTGAGTACTACAGATTGGCACAAGAAGGCTGGGCTCACACAGTAAATATGCATTATTTTAAAGCATCTCAAATTTAAACATGTTGAAATTTAAAATCTAAAAAGAAATTTTGGTGGAGGCCAGACATCTTTCCTTTATCGGTCCCAAGAGGCTGAATATTTCTGCCTGAGGAGAAAAATCTAAAAAACTCATCAGTAAAGAGAAGCCACAGAGACCCCTGCACACGCAGTAGAACACAAAGAATCTTGAGGGAAAGAAGAATTTGAATTAGGGGTGGTCAGAGGAGGAGATCGGAGGGAAGAAGTTGAAGTTGCAATGCAGCGAACCGGAGAAAAGCTTCTGGAACTTACAAGAAAGAGAAGCTGTCCCTGCTCATTTTAGCAGTCTGTCATGAATTCCTCCTTCCCACAAAAAAATGTTACCGAGGATGTAAGCTACAAATCATCATGTACTAATCTTTTTATGAAGACTTTTTTTGTTGTTCTGCAGATCTATTGTTCTTTTACAATCAAATTAATAGACTAAAAATAACAAGGGCATTTCTACCAGACTTAAATTACAATTCTGTTTCTTAAGAATTGTTATTTTATACTGTGCTGATTGAGATCACAGAAATCCTTTTCTGACCACAGAGGTATAAGGTACCAAATTCATCCTTCCTGTAACTGTACTGAGGTAAATGGAGTTACGTAAGGAATTAATTTGACCTGTCTCCTCCATTTCCTCGGAAAAATTCTTTGTTTTAGCTCTTGCCAAGTTTTAACTTCGACTCTCCCTTGCTCAATATCTTCTTGTACCTAGAGACAGTTCTTCTTTCTTTAAGACTATAAAGAGAAATACAGCAGGGGAAAGATAATTAAGGTGAGGATCTGCTTTTTAAATTGAAAGTACACTTCAATTATGGTAAAAAAATGCCAAAACCTTTTTATTTGGTATAGATGGGTATAGGATTATTTTTACATCTGTGAGGATATGAAAGGTATAAAACAGTATATATAACCATGAGAGGGTAAGGGTTTAGGTAATATTTTTCTGCCTAAGACCTGTATGTTTCTTTCTAACTGCAACACCTGAAATAAACAAGAACCTTTCCTGGTTAGAGACTGTAAGAATTTAAAATATTACACATCACCTTTTAACAAAGAATCATCCCCTTTCCCCTAGACTCAACAGGTATATTCAGAAATAACCTATGAGAGAAGCTGAAAGCCTATTCTCACCAGTATATAACTGCAATTTCATGACGCAATAAATTTAATTTTTGGATGGCAACGTGGCATGAAATTCTTTGTACAAATTCAACCCAGCAGTACAAAGTTATTTAAAACCCAAACCCCTCAAAAACAAGGACTGGTGAGTGGTTCTCCTCCTGATGGTTTTTACATTAGAGTTGATATCATCTGTCTTCCTGCTGCCAGTAAAAAGCCAGCTTGGTCTAAACACTGTAACTCATAGGTGGCTAACCCTGAAAGAAATGCAATTACAAGTCCATATTTAATCTTGATCAATTTATTACCATCAGATGATCTAGTATAGTACAGATGAGACATAACAAGCATGTAAGCCTGAGTATAGGCTCAGTTTGAGAAGGGCTGAGCATGAGGGATCAGAAAGTGAAATTGATGGAGAGTCTGTGGTTCAGAATAAGGTTAGAATTATGCAGCGATATTGTCCCCACAGACAAACCTACAATCCAGCAGCCTCCCTTCCTTCTTTCCACACCATCTGTGTGTCGCAGTCTACCAGTGCTGCAATTGTGCCAATGCAATTGTTTGTGGGACCAGAGCGTGAATTTAATCAATGGAGCAATTCTGGTTCAAAATGATTAGATTAGACAGAGCTTTAAAAATCTGGATTGAGTGATTTCATTTACAGCGTGGCTTCACGAACAGCTGCACAAACAGCTCAGAGGCCGCTAAAAGTCAAAACCATTAGTTGCCAGTTCCTGCTCCTGTCTGAATTTATAGTTCCATATTTATTAAACCCAGATTTGTGCACTGCTGACTAGCCAGCAGCAAGATTTGAGCCAGCTCATGTAGAGATATGCCATTGCATTTCACTCACTGGTGAATCAACAAGAGCACCTGGTGTGACCCTTCTCACACTGTGTGTCAGCAGCAAGTAGAGCTTGTCACTTGGCTGCCACCTGTGCCAGGGGATGCCAGCCCTGCTACACTGGGACTTGGCTGAGGAGGCCTCTTCAGGCAGGGAGGAGGAACTGTGGGGGCTCCCATCCATCAGCTGCTGCCACGCGCATACGGCCAGAGCAGGACTCATACATGGTTTGCAGCCCAGCTGCAGCTCCCACTGTAGGATGAATTAGGAATTTTAAATTCCCAGGCCTTGCTGAGACTGGAGAGTGGTATGTGAGAATACGTCTAACCATGCCAAGCTGGAATTATGCAGCAGAGGGGAATTCAGACTGTGGCTACTTCTCAGGGTGGGAAGTCTGGCCTTAATCAGCACACTCTCCTTTGAGAGTTAATTTACATCAAGTTCTTTCACTTTCCTGAGACAGAAAAACCCTCTCAAACTTCATGCAAAATTCCATCCATGATCTGTTTCAGCCCATGTCCTTTGAATCCAAGTCCTCTTTTTCTGTTATTTTAGGCCCAGCTTTCATGCTAGAAAGCATCCTGCTTGTGTCTAGTACTGTGCATAATTAATACAGGTAGAACAAGTTCTAATGCAAAGTATACTTCAGATCAGAAGCATTACAGAGGTGGTGGACCTTTGCAATTTTTAATGCATTTTGTTTTCCTCACTGGGACATTCTGGTGTTTTTTCCTCAATGACTCACAAGTGGCCCTATCAGCGTTACACAATGGAAACAAGCACTGCCTTCCAAAACCAGTAATATTTGATGCTAAGAGTAGATAAAGCTCATTTAGAAATCTTAAAAACCCACAAACCCTCAAATGTGTCAAGAATAGGAATTTAAAATAAGCTGCAAATAAAATTCAGGATATGATTTCAAAGTTAATTTGAGAGAAACCCCTGCAAAATTCTTAGAAGAGAGGTATCTTTATTCTTGGGGGTTTTGACTTTTAATGGAACTAGCTTCCTATCCATACAAAAAAGCACCATTCATAAAAGATGTTTGACTTGCTAAGCTTTAGCTTTGATGTTCCCCAAAGCAATATAAAATACCTGCACGTAAAATTTTTTTGGCCTAAATGAAAGGTACAAGCACTTTTGAAACCTTTGAGACAACCAGCAAACAGGATTTTCTACAAAAATGTTTTTCCAGCTGAGAAAAATACGGTAAGTGTGACAACATAAACATTTTAAGAAACAATACATGGCTAAAACCCACCTGCCAGGCAGAGGCAGTCAAAGAGTTTGCCTGAGGGGTTTAAGAATACCAGATTATTCAAGTACTTATACATTAAAAAAAAAAAAGAAATAGGGGGAAAAAAAGACATGCTGATGGACTAAGACTTTCCTGCATGGAAACTATTAAGCAATGCTTCTTAAAAAATAAAAACTGTTTGATTGTCTAGATTTGAAACAAAAGTATTCTTCAATACAATTGCTGGCTATCAATGACAGTGATTCTATAAACAAGATGCTGTTTTAGGAAATGTAATGCTTGCATCATTTTCCTAAAACTGTGAGAGCATCTATGTGAGCAAGTTGTAAAATCAAACCAAACAATTCTAGATTATAAAATACTGCACAACATCTGCATTGTTTAAGATGTATCTATATTCTTTGGCATAGATCTATATTCTTTAAGATAGATCTATATTCTCTAAGAATGTACTATTAAGACTGTACAGATGTTCACGTCTCTAAGATTAACTGTTTTCCTTAAGGGTAGGTATCCTTCTTACCAAATCTAACAGAAATCACACTAAGCCAGACTTGCAAATTAGTGATGTTTTGCCTGAACACAAGAAATGGGAATACCTGCACAGAGGCGACTACCTCCTTAAGTAAGATTTCAAAGAGCTTCCTTCCAACACTAAGGAGCATTATTCCATCTCCCTGTGGCTGATACTGACATCCAGTCTGACAGCCCAACACTTACTTTATTTCTTTCAGCATTGAGAAAATTCAGAATTTTATTTCTTATACTCGAATACAAGGCTACTGTCTATGTAAGAACATCCTCATAGCTCGTGCTTTTGATTAGAAATAAAAACTTTATGAAATTTATAATCATAGAATTTTTATTTTCATTCACTGCTCTTGGAATCTGGTTCAAACTGAAACCCACAGAAACGGCTTAATACTTAATGAGCTTTATAGACCACGAAAATGTGATGTAAGGGTTTCAGTTGTCTTCACTGACTCTCTGTGTAGGGAAAAATGCCATAACAGATGTGCTCCTCAACTCTTAAAATGAAAAATGACATGATAAATTACTTCTTAGTGGAAACTGAATCAGAACAGTTACTGAACTATCCAAAGAGGGACAAAAAAAAAAAAAAAAAAAAAAAGAATATTACCTGAAAATTCAGAAAGAAACCAAATTTATCATTGGGGGGTCNCTGACTTACCAAAAAAGGGAAAAAAAAAAAAAAAAAGACAAAGTATATTACCTGAAAATTCAGCAAGTAACCACATTTATCATTGAGGAGTCAACCCTGCCAACAGAAGTTTTTGGAGAAAGCCCAATTTTCCACTAAAAATAATTTCAACAGACCTGCTATGAGACCATTATTTACATGAATGACAGACTATGAAGTTCTTCCAACACAGAAGGTTAGACTTGTGGATATGAAACTGGCAAAACATACCGGTGGTAAAAATAGGGCTAAGACTACAGAAGACACTGCAAGAAGGAAAAAAAAAAATCAAGCAATCTTGAGAAAACTGTTGATTGGAACTCTCAATAATATGAAGAAAAAAATACAATTCATATGTATTTCAAAACAGAAGAACGATCAAAATTCCAGAAAACAAAGTAGATGCCACAGAATTATTCACATGAGCAGGAAATCATTTATTGGAGTTTGTCTTGGAATTTGCTGAGATTGTAACCTGTATTGCTTCCTGTCATCGTTGTTGGTAAGGAACTAGCCTGTATTTAACATAGTGGCGTTGCTACTGTTGAATTGCCAAAAACCAGGGAGGAGTTCTGCTATGGTAGAACTGCTGTAGTTATGATGTAGAACTGTGACTGTAATTCTTTACTTGATTTTACACATTTTCAAAAAATCCACTCCTGACCTAGTTAGGTCTACACTCAGACAAGAGCTTTATTTCATACATATGAAAATGAGGCAACAGGGTGAAAGGTTTGATCTTTAAAGTTTCTGTGACACATCTCACCTACAGACTGAACAGCTTTGTCCACAAAAGCACCTTGTACACAGAATTAACAGCTTTATGCTTAGAACACTTGTAGGATCAGGCCCATGCAAAAGTAAGTCTATTTACGATACAAAGAGCATGAATGAAAATGTTTTAAGGAATATCTGCCATCCTTTCAAAGACACACGGCCTTGGGAGAGAACACTACAGTTTCAATACTCTTTTGTACTATGTATCATTAATAAGTCATCCTACTAAAGCAGGACTGGAAAGAACAGATTCTCCTTGAGAGGGTATTGAATGACATATATTCCAGAGTTCCAACACAGTAAGCTATATATTCAGCAAAATACTGGAATTTTCCTGTTCAAGTTAATAATAAAGGTATAATAAAGAACATTTTCCATATGGAAGGAAGGAAGGAAGAAAGGAAGGAAGAAAGGAAGGAAGGCTGGCAAACAGAAACAAGAACATAACAGCATATACTTTATATAAAGGTGTAAAACAACATAAATTAAATGAAAGCTAACAATCTGTGATCGATTATAAAATTAGAATTTTTCTCATGAACCAGATTCCCCACTAATGCAAATGAACAGTTTGCTCAGTGTGCAAAAATACTCAGAGCCCCCTGTCAGTTCATCTGCATTAAGACTTATTTTAAACCATCCTGTAATGGCACTTTATAGACATACATTTCAAAATAAATCTCTTACCAAAGTGATGCTTCTGTTTTATGTAATCATATCCTTTTTATAACTAACTTACTAAACTTATAACAATACTTAATTTAAAATATGAAAGACAAAGAAGAGTATTTTAAAGGTTTATGATTTTTAGATGAGGTAAAACACTCTATCACCAGAGCAGCTGTCAGAGCCAAACCTCAGCTCTCAGCAAAATGGGCTGTAATAACCATCTATTAGCAGCAGTGTCAAGAGGTGAGTGCTCCTGACACAGCTTCCTAGACGGTGCTCTGTCCCATGCCAGCCTACAAAAGGAAAATGAAAAATCCGATATTTTCCTGTTGGCTGACCTTTTCCTCCCACAGCTTCCTTTCTCAATAAAATTTTGACATGAACGGGTTTTAAAAGATAATAAGGGGCGGTGCCAAGGAAGGAAGGAAGGAAGGAAGGAAGGAAGGAAGAGTGATGTGCGCCAGTACACTTCTGCTTACCTTTACAGACTTTAGAGGCTGCTGATATCCCGACTCCCATGGTAGGTAACTCACTGAAGAGCTTTACTGAAGACTAAAGAAATCCTACAGATGCTCTGACTCCTAAGGCAGTAAGCAGGAGAGTCCTTTCTGTTATGCGCACAGACAAAGCTCACCAGCACAAACCCGTGCACTGCCCATGGGGCACAGTCCCATTTCTACACCAGGCTCTCCACGACCCCTGTGGCAGGGGGAGCACCCAGCACCGGACCCAAGAACAAGGATCAAGCAAGAACCAGCAGAAAACATGCAGGAACATCAGATGTCTCGGGGTCCTTTTCAGAGACTTCAACCCACCTCGTCCCCCTTCACTACACTGCTTCAGGCCAGCTCAGCCCTCACCTTCCAGTCTCCTCCCGCTCTCCCCCGGTTCCCTTTAAAACCCCCAAAGGAATCTTCAGACCTCCACAAAAGAGTCAGGGGCTCTGCAGATATTTTCTGGCTCTTGCAGACGCCAAAACACGACCCCAGCAGACATGAGCCCAAGTGACTCGGCCCAGGCTCCTCTCGCTCCCGACAGCCCGGGCGACCCCCGACTGCCCCCGGGCAAGTCGCTTTAGGGACCTCGGCGCTGCGGGGCCGCGCCGTGCGGGACCTGCCGGGGAGGGAACACTGCAAAAGACAGGCAGCAGGAGAGAGTCTCGGCCGGGCAGCTCAGGGTGACGGACAGCTCGGCGCTGGCCGCGACCCTCTGGAGCGGGGGTGGCGGCCGAGGGACCGGGTGGGGCCGCCTCCCCTCCGCGGGTCACATGAGAGGGGCGGGTGGCTGGGCCGAGGCGGTGGCGGCTGCTGGGGCTGAGGCAGGGTTGGGCGGGGAGAGACGGGGCGGCGGAGCGCAGCAGCGGAGAGCGGCGGTGGCAGTAGCAGCAGCAGCGGAGAAGGAAGAGGAAGAGAAGAAGGAGAAAGAGGAGGAGGAACAAGAGAAGCAGGAGAAGGAGCAGGACCGGCCGCGAGGCGCCGAGC
>VZTF01004912.1:3376120-3427582 GCA_013397755.1 Cnemophilus loriae | reverse complement strand
CCCGGGGGCGGCAGGGCAGAGCAGGCGGGTCCCGGCCACGCCGCCGTGACAGCCCCGCGCTCGCTGCTGCAGCTGCTCCTCTGCTGCCAGAGGGGAAGGGGCATAATATGAAAAAGTACGCGTCTGGCGGTGTACGAGCGGGGAAAAGAGTAATTAAGCTCTGCGAGGGCTCTGTTTGTGTGTGTCATCTTAATGGAGGCTCGGTGATAATCACGGGGTGGTTCAGCCAGTTTAAACAAGGTGAACTGTTTCCAAAGGCAGCAGCGTTAACCTTGCCAGATACTACTTTTAGAAAATCCGGACTCGCATGTTGGGGAAGCTTTTATTTGTGTTTTTTTAATCTTTCGGAGACCGGCTTGTGCGCTGCCCCAGTTTGAGGCACTGCAGACGTGCCACACGCTTCCCTCCTTCAATTTATAATGTGTTTTGTGAGTGCGTGTGTAAAGCTGCTGCCTGAAATAACCAGTTCTTGTGTATCATCAGCGATAATGGTGGCTGAGCAGGAGCTGATCCTGCCCTGGGGCAGAGGGATCGACTGCATGGCCTGCCCTATATTCAGTGTGTCTGTGACCGTCTGTGCCGTGGTGGTACAGAATGGAGCGATGAGGGTATCTTAAACCCTCTTAAACCCAGTGCTAAACAGGCGGCCTTTGAATGCATTGGCCGATCTCTAAATAGGTAAAGTAGGGGCTAAGCATTGTATGATTAATAGTTGCGCAGTTCTTGCTAATTCTAAATATAATTACCCAGAACTCGGAAATCAGGAGGGTGTGGTGTTTGTTTTGACAACTTGAAAAAATAATGCTATGATGAATCAGAAAAATAATTCTTCAAGCAGTGGGTTGGAAATGTGGCCATTTCTCAGCAGGCATTTCTGCTTGTTTTGACAGTGATAGACTTAACTCTTAAAAAAAAAAAAGAGAACCTGAAAA
Organism: Cnemophilus loriae; assembly: GCA_013397755.1. Lineage (NCBI taxonomy): Eukaryota > Metazoa > Chordata > Aves > Passeriformes > Corvidae > Cnemophilus > Cnemophilus loriae. Next base: position 3,426,650 of record VZTF01004912.1, on the reverse strand, counting down.
AGAAAAGCAAAAGACAAAACAAGCCAGTCCTGAAAAGTTATTATTCAAAGCAGTTGAACACTGTAATTGTTAGGAGCAGAAAGCTCATTTTAACTCAAAATATGTTATTTTCAGAGTATTTTGGGCTTCCATCTGTAGTTAAGGGAAATGAACATGCTTGTTACTTGCACTAACCCTGTGTAATACAGTGCTTAATCACGTGCAAAATGTAAACTAGAAGGAGGACGTATTACTGAATTAATGTTTCAGAAGGTGTTAAGCATTTCAAAGTTGGATTTTCATGGGAGGATGAATACTCAGGACCTGGGGAGGAGACAGGCTGTATTTAGCTACATGCTGAGTCTCTAGGTGAAGCCAGATTTGTACCTCTAGCATGCAAGTGAAACTAATATCACTTTAATAAACATGTTGCTTTTTTGGGTCAAGCTACAGTATAGTTTATGTTCGACTTCGTTGTAAAACAATCACAGAAAAGAAAGACTGGAATTTTGTTTTGCAGTTGGTGTATATGACATTTTACACTGACTTCTTCTAAGTATTGCACTTTATTCTTGAATAGAGACCCAGTCTCTCTTTTTCTTAGGGATCTCTGTCAGTTCGGATCACCAGGGTTAGTTAGGTAATTTCTAGCTAATGAATTGGCAAGTTATTTTGTTTGGGGTTTTTCCCCCTCATTTATTTCTGTAATGATAGGAAACACGTGGATTTGACGGCCTGTTTTAAAACTCTTTATTGCTGTTGAGTAATGAGACTTGTGATACCTGAGCAATGAGACTCCCTTTGGAGTCTGACCAGGGCAGTCCAGTGTTTTGAACTTCTGCAGGATATTCTAAATCCTCATAAAACTGACGTTATTGAGTGGGAAACTCTTACAGCTAAGCTTATCACTGTGCACAGGTACTTTAGGAAGTATGTGAAATTGTTTAAGGGCTGCAGAGAGTCACTCTAATTAGAGACTTGAACTAGATAAGCATGTAAATATCTAGGACATTAAAGTGTGATTCAGAAGGTAAGCTGCTATTCCCAGTTCAGCTCTGCCTGCTGCACTGCTCTTCAATTTGATTTGCATCCTATGCTTCAGTTCTCTTGTTTGTCAAATGGGGTCAGTTGTTTTACCATCTCTGATAAAAACTGTGAATGAAAACAGAGCTGTGTAAAGTGAGAATTTATTATTTTAGAAGCACTCGATGGAAGAGAAATGCTAATTAAGGGAATTGTTCTCAGTACCTCCTTCTCTTTTGTATGTGGAGCCCTAAACAGGGCCATGCATTAATGTTATACAATCCACTTCCACACAAGCCTCCCATTGATTTCAGCAGAGGCTCTGTGCATGGATTATTGATGTGATATGATCCGAGTCAGTTGGTGTTTGGCTCAACTTTCTTTTGTGTCCTGATGAAAATATCTCTGTGGTTCGCTTAGTCTAGGAAATTTCTCCTCCTCCCTCTCCCCACTTGGTTTAAAACCACGTCTTGTGTGATTTGAGTGGCTTTTCTCACAGGCTTATAGTTAGGTGGTGGCGGTGCCAGTGGCCGGGACCCTCGTGTTCAATAGTGCTCGTGGTGTGGTCACACACTGTGAACAGTGAGCAAGTGATCCTCTGTGAAAGGTCAAAATGTATAAACAGTCAGTGCTGGAGGCACAGGATAGAACTCCCGCTTGTTTTCTGAATTTGACTCTAGTCATCCACCAGCTTTTCAGTCCCCCAGATTGAGTTCTGTACCATTCCTCTAGAAAAGGACTGCAAAATTGGGTACTTACCAGCTTCTGTATGTTTATTTTACACTGTCTCAACAAAGGGCTCTAAACAGACGTGCCAGAAGGTTAAAGTCCTGCTTCTACTTGACAAATAGACCAAATTATAGCACTAATTATGGCATTGAGGTTTCCCTACTGTTCCTCTAACTCTGTGCTTTATTTCTGAAGCTCTTCTGGGACAGAGCAGTTGGGTTGCCAAGCTCTGTTAGTTGCTGGCTGTACTTGCCAGCGATGGTGCCAGGTAGCACGTTGGGTCTGTGATGAGGACAGAATGTAGACAGTCCTTCATTAGGAGAGACACCAAGAGACCAGATCGTCGCACAGAGGACTTGGGAGAGCGGATTTACTGCCAAAGCAGATTTAGCAGAATGATTTCTGTTCTTCTGCAGGGCAAAACAGTTACCTACTTACAGGTAAAAGTTGTTAAATGTAACAAATGACGCAGATTTTTCTTATGAAAAAGGTTTAAAAATTGATTAAAAAGATATATTCATATTTTAGACATGAGCAGCCTCATCTCTTCTTTCCACGTTGTAATTTCTTTCAAAGGTAGACCTTAAGGATATCAGAGGCCATGTTGCCTCCTCATGGTTGTAGACATTTGCTTTGCATTTAAGACTAATTCTGCATGTTTTCTTATTTTATGAGTTTCTTTTATTACAAACAAATGTGTTTTAACACAGAAGAACATTAAATATGTTTCACTCCCTGCTCATCAAAGTGGGTAACTTATACCAGTAGTTTTAAATAAAAGTTGTCCCAGAAGTGTTTCAGAGGAGGGCTTTTAGTTTTAAATAGCACTTTGGGGAAATCCCAATAATATTAAAATTCACCTGAGTGTTTGACTGACCACTCAACTTGGTTTTAGGGAGTGAAAAAGAGCAAATACAGAGATAGTCTATTTATGTAATTCAGTTTTTTGTGTTCTTTTGCCAGCCAGCAGAGCTTCATGCTAAGTGTCTTTTTGCTAAATAGATATTTTTTCGTGCTAAACTAACCTCATATTTCTGTGGATTACCTGTCAGCTCAGTAGGATCTTAATTTGTAGCCCAAAACCGTTTAATCTGTTATCACTGCAGTAAAAAATGTCATAATAAAGTATTATCAATTATGTTGTACGTTTGAGTTATTTTTGGTGGTATCAGAACGTGTGCTTGTTAATTGCAGTAACTTGTTAAGTTTTTCTTAGCCTAATGTTTGATATTTTTAGCTGTGACTTGGAAGAAAATGTGAAATTTTTGCCGATAGAGTTTCCAGAGGTGGTTGGTTGCCAAATTTGATGTATTGTTATGTAATGGTATTTGGTGACATGCTCAGCAGTGCAAGCACGCTGTGGATTTAGGGGAGCAGTGTGCCTGTAACAGCATCTGTCTGTACTGTTACAGCTGGGAAAGAAAGCTGTCGGATTTACGGGCAGGAACAGAGTGTGTTTTGCAGAACAACGGCTGGGAATCACAGTAATAGCCACGTGAAAGTGGGCTCCCCGTGGGCCACTGTTGCCGAATGGATACTGCAGTCTTTTAATATCACTGGAGTTCCAGGTGCTTTCACCGATTGAAGGGCTGCAGAAGGTGAGACAGCACAGTGATTTTCAAGATATATTCTGCAGTTCACATCAAATGTTTCAATTCCATCATATTTATTGCTTCCCCTTCTTTCTTTTTAGGACTTCGAACGCTTTTTCAACGGAAAATGAAAAAAAATGGCATTCCTCCATTTTCTTCCTTTTACAAGGGTGTGTAGTGATAGGACAAGAGGTAATGGCTTTAAACTGAAAGAGGGTGGATTTAGATTAGATTTTAGGAAGAGATTCTTCATTATGAGTGTGGTGAGACACTGGTACAGATTTCCTAGAGAAGCTGAGGCTGCTCCATCCATAGCAGTGTCCAAGGCCAGGTTGGACAGGGCTTGGAGCAGCCTGGTCTAGTGGAAAGTGTCTCTGCCCATGGCAGGGGGAATAGAATGAAAAGAGCTTTGAGGTCGCTTTCAACCCGGACCATTCTATGATTCTGCTTGCCATTTTTTTTTTGTCCTGTAAGTCTCTTCTCTCCTGGTCCAACAAAGGTTTGAAAAGCTTTAAAATGTTTCACTTAAACTGTAGCTCTGTCGTACCTGCTGCAGTCTTTTGCCCCGTTCTTTTCCCTCCCAATGCAAACATGGTTTAGTCTGGGTCTTTATACATCCCATCTTTGACTCCAAGGCCAGCATTTGAACTACCACTCATCTCTTTTCCTTGTTGGAAGTGATTGAATGAGCTGTTTGCAGTCACTCTCTGAAGAGTATCTCCTTTAGGTTTATCCTAGGTCCTTTCCTCGCTTGTCCTGACCCCTTGTACTCAGTACATTCTCTTCCTCCTCTTTTGTACTGCCAGCTGCCTCTAGTAATGTTTACTATATTTTTCTTTTTGAAATCTTGCTTTTTTTTTTTTTGTCTTCTTTGGCTGTTCTCTCCTCCGCCTCCCGTCTTACTTGCTGTTTCGTTTGGAAGATGATCTTTCTACTTCCAGCTTTTTTTGTGAAGATTTGCAGGACCCTGTGCCTGCTTTAACACTCTTCCTCTCTCCATCTTGTTTCTGGATAATCAAATTTGCAAATAAGAGTGGAACTATCGTATTTAAGCTGATGACTCACAGCATATACTCTGTGTGCTCTGGATCCAGTACCATCTGTCCCAGCTAAAATGTTGGCTTGTTTGACATCTTAAGATTGCGTAATTGTCGTCTTAAGCCTAATGAGTCTAAAACAGAGCTCTTAATGTTGTTTCCGCCCACTTCCTCTTTTTGATGTCTGCGGACACATGCTGGCATCCTGAGTGGTTACTGACAAGCAAATAGTGAGATGCTGTGATTTATTGGTTCTTAAAAAATAGTCTGGAGAGAAGTTGTAATAAAAATGGCAGTAAAAGGGCAATGCAAAAGTATCGAAATGCTTGTGAAATAAGTTATGTTCTCCTATGCTATGTTAATTTTCTTGTTTGAATGCATAAACAGATTTAATGTGGTTATGGGATCCCATTTTCTGTAGACTTCTGCATGGGACCAGCCAGCACACAGGTTAGCGTTTTGTGGCGATTGAGTGAATCTGTCTGGATTTTTTCCTTCTTTTTAAAGTAATGTGACAGTTAATGATTTCTTCTTCACCTTGTCTCCCTGCAGTTCACGAGTACTTAGGCACATAGGAAAGGATTGCACTAATTCTAGTGAGGAGCTTGGACCTAATGACCATGTGCTTCATTCACAGAGGATAAAAATAAATCCTTAGCAGCTGGATTATTAGGGAAACCTGTCAATGTACAGAACTGTGAGACAGGGATCCCAGGGAAGTGAAGAACACGTGGTGTTTTACTTTGTTTTATAGAAGCAAAAGAGAAGTTGTGTGAACAGATGTAGTGTTGGCATTTCTGACTTCTTCACTGTGCTTTCTTTTAGAGCAGTATGTTGTACAGGAAAGGTGTATGAATGAGGTAGTAAGAGTCTATTTATTTATGTCATTTGTATAATTTTAACATCTAGCAAATTGTTCTTAATTGCATATGACTTCCTTCTCTTAATTTCAACAATTTCATGGGAAAACTTAGTTTTGCAAATTTTTTTGGACCGCAGCGTTTCCTCTTAGTGGGATAGACATACCAAATCCGCTAGAAAACCATGTGTTTTGTGGTCCTCTGAGATTTGCCTGAAGAAGGAAATGGCTTGACCTATTTGGTTGCTATGAAGGAAAAACATTCTTGTTCTCTCTCTCTTCTTCTTTTTTTCTTTTTTTTTTTTTTTTTTTTTTTTTTTTTTTTTTTTTTTTTGGTGAACATCTGTGTCACATTTACTTCATTACTTTCTGAGGTTCTTTAAGCACATTACTTCCTAATATGAAGTTTTATTTAAGGAAAGTAAAGTGATACATAGCTGCTTCCACAATTTCACTGAATTTCTGATAGCTTTTAAATAGGTATGATATAGGTGGGTAGGTTTCCAGTCAAAGCTGACATGTTGAAAGGCAAACATGAACGTTATCTAGTATTTCCTAGGAGAAAAGTGTTTGACAAATTCAATAGGATCTCATGGAGTTAACAGGAAATGTTGCGTGCTGGAACCTTGGGAAATCTAAATCATAATCTCATCTAGGATTTGAAGATGTTTTGATTTAATTTTTCAACAGGTTGGCCTTCTTAGTGTGGTTTTAGTGATTAGCGTCATTTTCAGGTGTTTATTATAAAAAGAAATATTTCTCTTATGCCAGGTTTATGGAAGAATTGAAACTGATTCTGTTATTTAGCAGCATAATGGAAATTGTCCCAATGAGGATAGATTTTATTGATTTTACTAACAATTCTTCTTAATCCCGTAAGAAAATTCTTCAACAAGAATCTCAGATCAGTTCGTTTGTGAAAGTTGAATCTAAATTCAGATCTGGCTTTTGCAGTCATGCCCAAGGGGTTGGTTGGATTTTTGATGTAAGTTCTTAATAAAAAAAGGAGAAACAAGTGTTGATTTTTTTAGATGAAATATGTTGAGTGTCTTAACAAAACAAAAGAGCTGTGTGAAAATGATGAACCGTGAGTCTGTTGATCTCAGGGTATGGAAGAGGCTAACAGTAACTGTGGCAATTTGTTTTGGTGGCTCTTCTAGCCAGCTGCTAGTTCTCACACAGCTTATAGGAACATCTTCTGCTCAGTCAAATTAGATTGAAATTGAATGCTATGCAAGGCGTACTTTGGCAGAAGGAGCTGATGGGTAGGAAAACAAATGTGTCCAATGTCTCTTGTGCTCACTCTTGTTCTCACACACATGCATGCACAAAAAAAGGCTGAAAAAAATAGCATATGCAAGTTAGGGAGCTGCCTCACACTGTTTTCTCTAAGAGGAACTGTGAGATGTAATCTCTTAATGAATCACCTCTACGGTTTTTATACAACTGCCTCATTAGTGTAACTTCTAGAATGCGGATTTTATTTTTTTTTGTTGTTTTAATATCTGATTCTTATTGCAAAATACCATTGATGCTGTTTTCTTGTTGAATTCCAAGTATTCAAGAGTCTATTTGCTGTTACATTTTTGCTTTCATGTACTGTAGATACCATGTTCCTTGATAAGGTCCTTGTTTAGCTCACAGTCGGTGTTGTCTGTAGAATCAGATTCTGACATAAACAGATCCCACTGCCTTACTACAAGAGAGGGGGAATTCTCAAAAGGAGTGTTTGTAGTTACATTAGATACTATAAAATGAGGAATTAGGGTTGCTTGAGGCAGTTTCTTATATTCAGCAGTCAGATTCCAAGTAAGTTGTGGTGGTTTTTTTTGTCTTTCTTACTCAAGTAAGTTTGTCCTAATGAACTTCCTGCCCAGTCACTCTATTGCACCGAGGAGGAATTTTCCCACCAGGCCATGTACTCATGAGTACAAGTTTGACCACTTGCAAATGCAATTTTTGAATTTGTAAAGCTATTGCATGTTTTTGTTCTGGTGCTGTAACTGCCCAGCCAGGGGATGTGGAGGAAAGTTTTTTTTTTTCCCCGAGAAGTTGAGGTTAAACCACAGTGGCCGTAAGAAGAGATGGTGACTCTGTTAGGGAGAAACTCCATTCCTGGGGAAGAACTTCGCAAGTTAAATGTATTCTCTGACCACGAAGCTCCTCATGTATACAGGACAGGGGCTGGGTCCTGCACAGGACCATTCTCAGTCTTTCTTGAGAAGACCAGAAGGACTTGACCCCTCTCTTGATCATGTGCAGTGCTCATTTGGCTCTGATCCAGGCTGGAGCTGCTGTGTGCAAACCCTGCATGCTGATGGTCCATTGTAGATCTGTGAGTAGATCTCTGGACTTCACTGCGTGGGCTAGGTGAGTGGGCATCTCTCTGTTGCTTTATGGTTCTCCCTTTACATTTTTCTTAATTTGGTTAAATTTTTAAATTTATTTTTTCTTTTCTTTTAACTGAAAGGGTTCTGCTTGGTACCTATTCAAAACAAGCAGTTTATATTTCAGAAGTTTGCCTTCAAGTGCCTCTGTCAGGCTGAAATAATCCATGGTATAGTCTTGTATTTTGTAAACCCAGTATGTACTAATTGGGGAAAACTCACTTTGCATTTGATATCTGTCATGTAAGTGCATAAACGAGTAGTCCATATTATGGAAGTACATGTTTATAGACTCAAAAGTAACTGTATTACTTTATAGACCTTTTATTTATCTTTCTCTTCTGCAATTCAGTTTTGACCTACTATACTCTTTTAGTCATTAAAATTACCATATCATGTAGTAGCAGCATTTTGAAGCAGCATCCGGCATTCATCTGGGGACAGATCTGTGCTTGTGTTCCCACCATCTTTTGTCTGTTGTGCCTCTATGCCTGATTTGCAGTTTGTAGATTAACTATTTCGTAAGTGGAAGCAGGAACTGGTAGCCAAGGCTAGTCAAAGTTTAGGGAATTGTCTCTTGTGTCTAGGAAAAGGTTTGCAGTCACAGAAGGGAGACTGAAAGGTCCCAGGTATGAGTGAGTAGTTTGTTCTTTGTGTAGATGTTGCTGGTTAATTCTGTAATCTCAGAATTCTGGGAATCTCAGGCTGGGTCTTAAGCCTGTATTCTGTGAATTATGTGTGGTCAGCCTTTCTAGGCAGCTGACATTTCAGTTTGCTGTACATGTTTTAGCAAGGGTAGATGAATGGAGCATATGGATTTGATAATTTTTTTGGCTGTAGGAAGTGGATTTTTGTGCATTAAATATAGTAACTTTCTTTTTTTAAATATCTGAGCGGAAGCTTCCCCACTCCCAGTGATTTTTTTTTTTTTTTTTAATAAGAATACATTTAACTTTCTTCACTCTCATTTTGTGCAATGTAAGCTGGAAAGACTGCAAATGTTTAGTCTTGGTCTTGTACCAATAAATGACATAGTATCACATGAATGTTTTAAAAGATTAGGTGATATTTTATAAGAGCGAACATAAAAAAAAAGACTGGTTTAAGTCCTTCCACTGTGAATTCACTGATATTCAAAGTAAAGAGAGCATGCATTATGTTATTGTTCTTATTCTGCTGAAAACTAACTTATTTTCTTTTTGTATCTTCTACCTGAGTAGTAAAGCCTAGAAAAGTAACGTGTTATGAAGGGGAAAGGTTGGGTGAAATTGGTAATCCAAATTAAATACAAATAATACTCTCAAGTTTATAGAGCCTGTGGGTGGGTGGACTTGGCAGATCAATCCATTGTGGTATGTTAAACTTGAAAGAGCATATGGAGATGATTATTTTCTGGCATTTTGTAGTAAAAGTTTTTGAAGAAGGAAGTTTTAATTTTTTTTAATTTAATTTTTTTTCTTTTTAGAAATGAGGTGAAAAATAAGAAGAATAACGTTTTTTGCATTGAGTAGTAACATAGTTTGTTGTAGTAGCATATGAAAGAACAATTTATTCGAAGGTAAGCTGCTAAAAGAAATTCTCCTACTGTTTTCCTATTGGCTGTCTTGTTTTCTGAAGGCAGCCAAAGATCCTGTGCAGCTGGGACTAATACAGGATCCAGCTGTAACTTTTTTTTATTGTTGTTCAGATGTCCGGTGATGGTCAGATCTAAGTTATTGTGTGGAAATTCAGTAAAGGAAAAGGGTAGGGTGGGAAAAAAGTGACTCTCCATAAAAGTATTCCAGTAAAAGCAACAGGAACTAGGAGTATCCATTTCAGAACTCTGCCGTAAATCCCATCCTGAAATACTTAAACGCCTTCAGGTTTTGCTGTAGACTTTAAGTCATCTAAGAGTTTTTGGTTAATTTTTTAAACAGAAATGAAGTTAGCTGGTTGGAACGGGAAGCTGCCTGTTCTTTCAGATTACTTAATGGAAGAAGATACTGTTTTCTCATTCGTAATACAAGGTTTTAGTCTCTTTACTGTCTTTACAGTGTTGGTGCAGTATGTAATGCTATAACATGAAGTAGATCAAACAGGTTTGGTTTTACTAATTTCATTTATGCTGTGTTTTGCTAGTCTGTTTTACATCCTACAACCTAGGATGTAAGAAGGGGAGAAGCCTAATATTTTTCTATAGAATTTGGTTTACATTTGGTATATTTGGTGCTTCCAACTCTGTCTTTTAGGTATCTGCTTCCTTTCCAAATCTTCATTCCAAACTTGACTTGCTGAGGGAGTCCATCAAATAACTTCCTAAATTTCAGAGTTCTTTTACTGTTACTCCAGGCCTTTAATTTTGAATGTCATTACTCAATCAGTTTGTAATTACACTAGTCTAATTTAAGAAGTTTAATGACGATAGTATACAAATTGTAAGTCCTGATTGACTGAGATACTTCAAATAGTGTAAGTTATATCCATCAATACTGACAGTGACATGAGTTTTAAAACATAATTACTGTCTCAAACATAACTTGGATACTGCATTTCTTTGCATGTGTCTTAATTGGTTGTTGATATTAATTTTTTTGTCGGAGGAAAAAGAAAAGAGAAAGGATGAAGATTTATGGTGGGTCTGTTGGCTGTGGGATAGCCTGGCACTTTGCCCCTCAGTGCTAGAACAGAACAGCAACAACAACTTATTTTCCTTCCTTAGCAAGTAGGAGCTGATCTCTGGCTTCAAAGTGGAAGTGAAATGTGGACAAACACTGTTCTTTGAAGGCAGAACACATCTAACACAAACCAATTGCAATACAAAAGCATATGTGATGCCCTTCTTTTACATACAGTATTTTAAATGAATACTATGCAAATAATTTGCCTTATTTTTTTTGACATTTGTGGGAATTAAATAACCAGTAGTACATTTTATCCTTGTTTAGTAAGAATGGTAGTCAGAGTTCTTTTCTCCCATTTTTTAAAGGCTATGATCTTTATGTGGATTGTGAAGAGCCTAAAGGAATCTCTCTGAGTTAATTGTTTTCTCAAAGTGCAGGTCAGCTTCCAGTGCATTTTGCAAAAATTGGTTTTATGTAGACTCTGCCAATGTCAAAGACCATTAAAATACAGCAATTAGAATGAGAAACTTGGCTTACAGATTTGCTTTAGGATGTTTTGCCTGTATTCGTGACAAATTATAAGGAAAATCAGGAAAATATTTGTGGCTTGAGAATAAAATCTGCCAGCTAAGTTGAAGAAAGTAGTATGATAATGTCTTGTGTCTTGGAGAGAGAGAGAACACTGCACTGCAACTATTACTGTATTGTGTTTTTCTCTGGAGCTCATATGGACTTAGGAGATGATTTTCTAATGTGGTGGGAGAACATCAAAAGGTCCTTCTCACATTGGAGAAATAATAGTACAACAATTCTAGCGAAGTTTTGGCTTTTCACTACCTCATTTTACATTTTGAATAAAGGGTTTCCTGCTGAACAAACACATGTTAGTCTGATAGCATTTTCCTGTATTTGAATTGTGAACAGTCAAATGACTCAAAAAAATTTATGTTGAAGTAGATACAGGGTTTTAGCATAAAATATGTGCATACAATAAATCTATTCAACTAATCAGTCTGTTTCCTTTCTCTCCCACTCCCTTGCAGCTGGAAGTTCATCAGCTTCTGCTACTATATCTAGCTTCCTCTCGAGACTTTCTGGGATAGAGTTAACAGTGGTGGCAGGCATTAGTGAACAATGTCATTATTATATTCTCTGGGTCTGTATAAGTTGTCATTTTCCATTGCTGCTATTTCTAATGGAAAATATGTCATCTATTTAGTGTGAGCATATTATGTGTGCCGTGCAAAGTTGCATGCTGCAGGGTTTAGGGAAAGCATGTACATCATCATTAAATCAGTATAAAATATGTCTAGATTCTATTAGTGACGAATTTGGTGTTTAAAATGGAAAATTTATGATAAGGTTTTATTTTCGTAAGCTCTTAGCTAGGATAACACGGGATGGCTAGACTTTCATTGTTAGTTAGTTTGTAATTAATTATGCTTTGAGGTTCTTTAGTGTATGTTAAGATACTGTTTTGAGGTACAGCTGTGGAAGAATTAAAAGAAAAGTTACATGCTTCCACTTGTCTTATCTGTTGTGAACTTCATGATAAAATACTTGTGGTCAGATCTAATGGAATCTAATAGCCTGATTAAAAACTTCTATAACTTATTTTTGTTGACCTTTTTTCTTTAAAAGATCACAATGTAATCTTTCAGAACTGGCTTCTAGACATTTGAAGATCCTGATTAAACATCTCCAGGGTCAGTTGGGTATGGCACTTGAGTGTTCTGCTTGAGCTTCAAATAATTCAACAAAGTTTCAAGATGCACTTTATAAAGAAATTTAAAAGATGGTAGAACAGATGCTATGATTGAAGAGTCTTTTAGAAGTAGTTTTTGTATGATTTTCAAGTGTAGATGTATGTCAGGATTGTTGGGGACAAAAGTCTAGGCTTAACAGTGCCACTGCTTTTATTACCAACCACTTCTCTCAGTGTTCAAGAAGTCCTTAAAACAATGAAGAGTGTACCTGTGAATGGTATTCTCCAGGTGTTTTGTACTCGCTGCTGCATTGTTCACGTCTGTGAGACACGGAAGAGTTTCTGAACTGCACTAATAAGTTTTCCCACTGTTCAGTATGTGAGCTGTGTCAGTAGAGCTGCAGACACTGTTGCTACAGTCTGCTTAACAGAAGTTAGAGCTTGGTATTTCTGGTTGCCCTAAGGCGAATTTAGGATAATTGCAGGCATGTTAATATGAGTCAGATTTTTTCAGTCTTACACAAAGTTTGTCTTTGTATAATGAAAGCTTGTGCCAGGTAGAGCACTGCTCTAAAGGCACTGCTTCTTTGGAAAGGTGCTTAGCAGAGGCTACATCTGACCACACTGTCAACTGGTATGTGCAGGTGAAAAAATCAGGATTTGCTGTACGTTTTACTCGTTTAGGAAGTCACATCTTTTATTGTTACCTTTTGTGCCATGTTGAGGGGTAGCAGAACTAAAACATACAGTCCTACTCAGTTGTTTCCCAGTCACCAAAAATGTCTCCTATTTGAGCATGACAGGATGAAGTGGAAATCTAAGAAAGAATGTTTATTGATAGGAGCAGTGGGAGCTGGTGACTTAAAAAACTAGATTGAAGGTTGAATCCCAGTTAGTTGCTTTCATTTTCAGGGAAAATGCTGAATCTCAGAGACATGAGAGTAGTAAAACTAAATTGCTTGGGTCTTTGAAGTTATATGGATATGATTTTTTTTTTTTCTTGTTAGGTACTTAGCTGAGAAAAATGACTAAGTTATTTGAAAATAAAGTACAAAAGATTATGTGTTCAGATTATTTTTCACTGATCTCTGGAAGGAATGCAGTGATTTTGCCAGTAAGGGGCAGAGAAAACAGCTTAGAAAGGGCAATGTAATATTTCAGCAGATTTAGTTGAAACAGTTGGGGAAAGTTTAAATAGGAAGAATGTATTTATTCAAATGAGTTTTTGATCAGAATGCCAGGAAGTCTGCCTGGAGTATGAAAAATCCTTCTTTTTGTAACATGTAACTTATGTCTGTACTTAAAAGAATTTTAGCAGATGTTGAATGTGCTGTATTTTGGAAGTATGGTGAGGCAGATTTGGTATGACTGCTGATGGTCTTCTGCCAAGCAAAGAACGAGAGACCAGAGGTTTGACCTTACAGTAAGTGGATCCATCCAACAGACTTGTTATCAGTGGGCCAGATAAAAAGCTCTTTTATATCTGAATTAGTGACCTGTCAAGCTAATTGTTTCATGGTGTGATGGCAACCAACAGTTCACAAAAACTAAGAATACTCTCTTCTGAGGAATCTGAAAATGCTTTGCAGTCTTAAATTAAGCTTTGCTATTCCTTCACCAACAAATCTATGAGTAAATTCCTGACTCTCTCCGTGCCCTCTCAGGCTTCAGGCAATGTGGCTGATGGGCCTGTTGATGTAACAGTAAGAAGCTGGGGCAATCCAAGCCTAAGATAGCCAAGAAGCAAGATACTGTATTAGCTGTCATGCATTTCTCTCCAAGTACTGCAGCTCAGTGGTTTCCATAGCAGGTACCAGGGTTACTTTTTCTGGAGGAGACTGCAGGAGTTTCAAAGGCTTACACAACATCAGACATCACATTGTGCACAGAGCTGTGCATCCTGGAATCTGTCTTGTTTTGGGTGAATGTGAATGCTGCTCGAGCAGTTACTTGATAGATGAGCAGTCCGGTGTGGCACTTTGTGGCTGCCTTTGGAGACATTCCTCAGGGAAGGAAGATTGCTTTCAAATCTGGCAGTTGCTCCACCTCCTTCAGTATGCAACTGATCTTGGAAAATGAATAAATAGAACGCTTCTGCAATAAATACTGTTCTGAAATCTAACTCCAGAGCTGTGTCAGGCAGGGATGGGGGAAGGGGAAAAATGAACTTTGCCTTGCTTTTTCTGAAAATTGGATTGTGTGCTTTAGAAGCAGCAGGCAATCCTAAGTAACAGCTAATGCTCTTCACTAATGAGTGCAGTGCTGTGAGCAGATCTCTTATTGCCAAGAGTAGATGTTACTGGAAATTTGTGACATAAAGCCTGTCTGAGCCCCAAATGTTTTGCTGGGAACACGGTAGGTCTGATGAGCTGTGCCTGAATATTGAGCAGGATTTGGGGGTATTGCAGGCTTCTGACCACAGGGTCTGGGCTCCAGGACCCCCCTGCAGCTGCTCAGCAACATTCCTGTCAATTTTCCGTGCTGCTACTCGAAATGGATCTGACAGGAATGTCTGCTACTACTCTGGTGTGTTTGCTTTTCAAGTCTATTTTCCAAGGTCTATCCTAGGAAAAAATGTAGGTGCCTGCCAGGCAACCATTTCCTCTTCCCAGTAACTCGGGGTGACTGGGGAAACACAGCCCTTCTGTAAGAGTAAAGCTGAAACACATTGCAACAGTCTTATTATTTTTTCCTTCTCATAACATTTCAAAAGCTGGAGGAATCGGTGTTTTTGTTTGCCTCTTCCTCCCTCAAGATGGGATGAAACGACCTCTGCTTTCAGGAGGAGTTGTCCTATCCTTAGACTGAGGTGCTTGGATCCTGGAGCTAAAAGAAGTCTAGATTGGCAGCAGGATGTGTGTGGTTAGTCCAGTTGTTCACAGAGTCTACTGGGAGTTGTGCACCACTGAGAGGTGGAGTGTCCCTGCTTTCCTTTTCATCCACACATACTCCTTGGGATGGTTGGGAAAAAAGAGTCCTGTCCTGACTGACAGGGAAAGGAAGTTGTCAGAGGGGTATTTGCTGTCCTGTCAGTAGTTCAGGCTTTGCCTCACACTCTACAGAGTTGCTGGGAGTCATCCCAAATGTTCTGAAGTAAGCACAGAACCAAATCCTGGGCAGTGGTTGCAGTACTTCAGGCAGTCCAGCTTCCCAATCTGTATGGGCTCCCACTTGTCCCACCTGTTTGCCATCAGCAGTCTGGGCAGGTCACTCTCCCAAGCTGGTTATCTGGAGTTGTTTAAAGATAAACTGTTTTTTGATTCCTGTCAGTGTTGCCTGTATGCTTGGCTCAATCAGAAATGACCTGTGCTGTCACAGAAATTAGTTGTGGGACCATCCAGTCCCTCTCCATCCAATTCTTTGTATAATTTTGTCTAGTAATACGCTACATTTGTCTTGGGCAGAATCATAAATGCCCCAAGTTAAAAGGTACACCCTGCTTCTATTGTGTGGCTTAAAAGATCTTACTTGTGGAAAGCTATTGCATCTACACATTTTAATTTCAGAATTTTCTCTTTTTGCTGCAGGCAAGCAAAATCCACTGCTCTTTTGCTGCCCTTTCTTTGCTCTGCAGTGAATGAAGGGTTTCAGTTGAAGACATAACTCTAATGTGCCACTTAGCTATGCTGTGCATAGTTGGCACATTGATCTGTTCCTTTCACCTCCTAGATAGTGTTGAGGGGGAGCCCTGATTTCCTTCCAAAGACTCCCACTTGAAAAGTGGCTGTTGTTCTGCATTGCAAGTGGATACATAATGTGCTATCAGCTGTTATCCGTGGTCTCCCCGGGTGTTATTGAGGGATCATTCTCTTGCTCAGGGGGTGCTAAAATTTTTTGTGACCTGGATCATGCCGTGAAAGTGTACAAAAAAAATTCAGAATTAGCAGACTTTCACTCTGTAAAGACTAAATTTGTGTTAATGCATACTTTAATATAATGTACTCAAGCAAAGGCTTTCAAATGCAAACATCAGAGAAAATTAGTTTGATTTCAGCTGTGGCACTACATAAGTTCCGCATTTGTTTCTCCAATTTTGCGCACACAAATGCTCCACAGAGAGAAAATTATTACTGAGCTTTCCCAAAATTATCTATCTGTGAGACTCTGTCTTGGAGCATACGTAATGAGGAGGGGGAAAAAATAATTTGTTTCTGTTTGAGAGTATTTTGTTGGCTTGATGCTGTGTAAAGAGAAGGCTTGAGGCCACTTACTTTTAGAAGAGTGATATCTGTATTTATAATGGTGGTATTACTACACAAAGCTGATTCTGATCACCCTTTCTCATTATTTGCTGTGCAGAAAAGAAATCAGATGCAATCATTTTGTTAAAAAGCTGAAAGCAGAGTAAGGAAATTTTAGGGCAATATAAATGCCCCACTATCCCTAAGACAGCAGGACAATACAAGACTGTGCATTTTTACTCACAGTACTTGGCACTGCCCAGCATTGCATTTGTCCCACATTACTTCGATGTTACTGTTTTCCATGTTGGAAGAGGACTGTGATGTTAAGATGTGATAGTGTGGCAGTGTGTAGCTGTAATGCTGAAATCAGAATGGTGATTCACCAGAATTCCTGAATAGTAATTGGTAACTGATGCTGATGAAGGCACATGTTATGTTGGATAGTATTTCCTGTATCTGTGCTAATCTGTTCATAGCCCTCTCTGAAACACATACCACTACAGTGTGGCCAACATCTCCCTCTTTAATTTCCACATTAGCTGGTATAGAATTTTTCTGCACTTCTTAAATATGCATGGATATGCATATTTTAACACTCTATATTATTAATGCAAGTATTAATGTATTTGGATAAGAGACTTAGAATGTTAAGTTAGACTCAGCCTTCTTTTCATATTCAGTAATTTGTATTTACATATTTTAGAAAGAAAAGTTGGCCTAGAAGCATCTTCTGATCTTGAAGCAGGAGTAGAGTGACTTCAAAAGAAAAATGCCTCTGAAAGGAAATC
Organism: Cnemophilus loriae; assembly: GCA_013397755.1. Taxonomy (NCBI): domain Eukaryota; kingdom Metazoa; phylum Chordata; class Aves; order Passeriformes; family Corvidae; genus Cnemophilus; species Cnemophilus loriae. The sequence continues at coordinate 3,409,767 of VZTF01004912.1, read as the reverse complement.
CATGCTTATCTATTATTAATATCAGGTTGAACTACTTTTAGTATTTAGAAACTACAGCCTGTAAGGGTGGGGTTTTGGGGCTGAGCTAAGCTGGTTTTAGGGCTGGCTGACCTCAAGGGGGTTGCTGTCCCCTGTACCTCTGTGCCGCCAGGGGTTTCTGCTGTGCCTGTTTTGTTGTCTTGGCCTATTCTGTGGTCCCTTGCTGAAACCGTTTGTTCTGCTAAACTGGGGAAAAAAAACAAACCCAGAAAAAACAGGGTCAAGGCATCGAATGGCAAAGCAATGCACGAACGTACAGGAGCAGGTACCAACTCATTACCTGTGAAATCTTGCTCAGACCTTGTCCTTGTGTGTTTTTTCTTCTTTCTCCCCAAGCGATGCTCCTTTTTTTGACTGAAAGTGGTTCTTTTATTTCACTGTTGCAAAACAATTGGTTTCCTAATGGAAATACATAAAAACGTTGAAATAAGACACGCTATTGAATTAAAGGAGGTACGTATAATGTAAACGTGTCCTTCAGTACTGCCTGCTCATGCAAATAAGAGCATGGACAGTAAAAAAGAAATACTCATTAACTTAAACACACCCTGCTTTCTAATGGCCAGTATCTGTGTCAGAGGCCTAATTAGGAGCTAAAAAGCAAGGGAGGTGCCTCCCCAGTTTCTGTGGGTATATCTGTATAGGAAGGTGAAGATCTGGAAGTTGCTGTAAAGCACCTCTTTGTGCTTTGGTGCCGTTAAGAAGGGCAGCTCATCGCTCCCAGGCAGGATTAGCAGCTCATGCGAGAGCTCTGGGAAGCCTTTACACTCCCTGTTCCCCTGCACAGCTGTTGGTGCTCGTGTTCTCTGCACACACAGTTTGTACAGACACATCTGCTGTTGCTGCTGACTCCTCTTCCTTTTGTACTCCGTAGGCAGAAGCATTTGCAGATACCATGGCAGGGCATGTCAGCTGTGACATCTGAAATCAGATTGTTTTTGGGAGACAGGTAAAATTTTCCTTCCCTCTAAGTCGGTGTTATCTGGACCCCGATTTTGCACAATTTTCCAACTGCCTCCTTTCTGCTTGACTAGAGATGCTAACACATTAACAAATTATGTAGGGCTATTTCTGGCCAGAAGGAAAACATAATCGTGCTTTATTTGAAGTAATTCTTATGGGTTATAAGAAACACTGTTCGTTTTTTGCAAGAGATGATTTCACACTTGATGGTACAGTCACCCTGATGGACCTTTTCTATATAGAATAAAAAATGTATTTCGTATTTCCAAATTTTTATGCTTTTGTCTGTTTAAAAAAAAACCCAAACCTACACCAGTGTGTATCGCTGATACAATAAACCTGCTTTGCAGTGGAAGTAAAAGGAAAAAAAAATCTCAAAGGTGTAGCAGGTCAGAGGGAAACTATTTCCTGTAAATTCCTGAAAATGAAGGATTATGTGGTAATAGTATTAGTATTTTTAGGGCTCCCCCCCTCCTATTATTAGAAGCACAAAATGGTAATATCTTAGCTGTAACTTTCCTGCGAAGTATGTCCTTATCCTAGAGAAAAAAATGTTTTCAGGAACATCTTGTAATAGTGTGATTTCCAGCAGCTAAACAGTGAGAATGATGGATGTGCGTTGGAGGTTCTCTTCTGGGTTTGGCCACTAATGTGATTTCTGGCCACAGAGTCCCTTGTGATTGAAAACTCAAAATAACTCTGCAAGCCATGGATTCTGTCCTAGATTCCTCATACCACCAGCTGGTGATTTTTTTTGTGTGTGAAAGGATGTTGTATACAGGATTATTTCCCCTCTTAATGGAAGTGTCATTGCTCCTATGCTGAACCATGCTCAGCAGTGACTAAATAGCGGATTCACATAGTAAGGTGGTTAAGGAAGCAGCCAAATCCAGCTGGTTTTACTGATGGAATTTAGTGTAGATACAGTTTTCCTGCACCGTGAAGTGAATCTATTCAGAAGGATGTCCTCCTACAAAAACTTCTGTGGAATTTTTAATAGCCACAAGTGGTTGGAGCATTGTTTATGCGTCTGTCTGAAAGCTGGAAAATGTTCCTGTAATCAAGTTTAAAAAAAAGGGAGCATGTAGAGGGAAAGGAAGAGAGAATAGCCTGAGAATATCCGTTGAGGCAAATGTCCTGGGACAATCAGATTTGTTCTCAGAGATGAATGTATATTATTTTAAAGGCCAGAAGAAACATGTCTACCCATTTTGTGTATGGGTGAGGAAAGGTTTGTTTAGTTTTAAGCTTTGCATTGTGTAAATATCTTTACGCTTGCAACATATTTCAACTGCAGCAAAATTAAATTCCATCTAATTGTTCTTTGCTTGGAATGCAAATACTGAAGACCACTAATTTGGGACTGACACAGAAGAAGGAAAATGTTTATCTTTATGAAACCAAGAAGTTAGCTGAGCTACAAGAGTCAGGGTGTTGTATTGGTTGGTAAGTGGGGTTACAGAATTAGTGTTTTGTCTGTATTTGATATTGTTACATGTTTGCTTTCTGCTGGTTGTGGATATTTTACTGTGTCCCCTTGAGAGACTGAACTCTGAAAGTTGAAGGGGTCCGGTGAGATTGCTTTAGACTTTGGCTGGTGACTGGCAATTGAAAGGCTAATAAGTGAAATTAAACGCAGGAGTTTTGTTCTTATAGTAGCCTTGGAGAGCTGGAAAAGATTCACGTTTTTCTACGGAAAAAGTTGAAGGTATCATGGTTATGGACTTGGAAAGTACTAGATTTCTGTTTCCTATTATGGGATTTGCTCCTAGTTTTCACTAACCTGTGGGAACTTTCTTTGCAAGCTGATCTGTTGCAGTTCTCTCTGAATCTCTAAAAGTTTTTGGGTGTTTTGGTACGTGCTAGCTCAAAAATGCTTCATATTGAGAGTTGTGGGATAATGCTCTTCTTTGGATGTTGTACTTGGGCTGTCCATAGTGGAGAATTATTTAACCAAGCGACATCACCACTGATGCACGATACAGTGATTTCTGTGGTGAGATGCAATTTGTTTGTCTTCCCTAACACAGTATAGGAAAAAACTGAACTGCAGGAAAGTTTCAGTGGAACTGTATTAAAAGTGTGTTCCAGTAAGTGTTGGTTTACGGGATATTCATTTAAGTACATTTAGTTCAGTTACAGGAATTGAACTCTATAGGCCAAATTGGAATATATTAAATATTTTTCTGTTTTTTTCTGTTACTAGTACTCCTACTACCAACATTTTATTGCAACATATATGGCGTTGTTTGTTTTTTCTTTCTGTTTGGCCAAGAATATAATTGGTATTTTCAACAACTTTGTTCCTCATAAATGAAATATCTGTAGTATATTGACTTTCTATTTAGTAGTATGCGAAGCTCTGAAGTTCTAGAAGAAGGAATTGCTCTCCCTGTAAGCTAAAAGATTTTCACAGAAATGACTTACATGAGAATATTGTCTTTATTTAAAGATTATAAGGTAGCATGAAAGCATGCTGCAGCTGTAGCTTGTTCACTGCACTGAAATGCTTTTGTTCTTTTTTAGTATTTAAATGTTCGTGCTAACTCCTCCCATCATGTCTACTTTGTGTTTAGATTGGTGAAAGAAAAAAAACCCCAGAAGTGACTCAGAGAGGACAGCTAGAAAATTTGTTTTACAGAACAAATACATGACATGTGCTCCATGAGTTGTTCTGAATGGGGGATTGTGTGAACACAAGGTTGAAAAAGAAGTGTCCTTGCTGCTGGAGGCAAAAGGGTGGCCTTAGGAGGGGTCTTGCCAGAGCAGATCATCCCCTACCGTGTACCTGCAATGTTTGCTTAGGACTGTAAAGATGTTTTCATCCACCATTGTTTACTGCCCTCCTACGTTAATATTTCAAAAGCCTTAGTTGAAATACAGAAATACTGTTAGCCTTTAAGACACAGAGTTGGAACAGCAGGGACAGTAGACATGAAGTCACGTGGCCTTCTGGAGCAGACACCTTCCAGGCTGTAATGCTGCATGAAGTCTCTTCAGAAACTTATTTTGGTGCATTGATTCTCCCACTGATACATTTTCTGCAGCATAAAGAGCAGCATTGGAGAAGGGAGGCAGTGATAGACAACCCGTGGAAGGATGATAATAAGGCAAACATCTTCAGTATCACACAGAGGCCAGTTCATGTGGCTACAGGACAGTGCACTTGGAAGTGATCCTGGCGACTCAATCATCCCTCCTTTGTGCTGGTAGTGTGAGGGGAAGGAAAATGCTGTCTATACCAAGAGTTTCTAGAAGTTGAACAGTACTGTAACTCCCACTCAGTTACATCCTGACTCTTCTATTCTTGTCAAAAGATACTGAAATATTTTGGCTCTGATATTTAAATACCATTATTTAAAGATGTTGCATTAATGACCAGTTTTATATAAGTGCTCTACAAGTGCAGAGTCTTCTTTTCCATAAGACTGCTTGTCTTGTATCTGGCAGATAAATACTTAATGTTATTTCCTAATGCAAAAGGTAGTCTGACTCCATGTAGCTTTTTTCCTTTTTGTCTAACAGCATCATTAATTATACTGTGAGGCTTGTCTCTACTGTAGCTGTGATCAGAGGAGAGGGAAATACAGCAGACAGTATTTGGGTGCTGCAAGAAAACACTGAGGTGTTTGAGTTCTCTTTTTTTGTGGGTCTCTTGAACATAGAAAACTGTTACAACTCGTGTTGATTCCAAAAAAGCAATTTCGCTTGTTCCAGATATTCCAAACCTGTCCCAAGGAGCCTTCACTGTAGTAGAGTAAAGGAGAAGAAACTGCAGTACCACTCACTGGTGTGCAGATTTGGGAAGGGTTTGTAGTAGTGGCTAATCCAGAGGTTTTGTAACTCAGCTGGAAGAAAAAGCAACAGCATCTATGAATTCTAAATATTTAATGCTTCAAGATGTTTTTCTGTTTGAGGTTTGATTAGTATTTCCAGTCGCCAGCAAACGTGACAGTTACCAAAATGTCTTGCTGCAGCAAAGAGTTAAAAATTTAGCATCTCTTACTAATACTGCTGCTGTAAAACAGCAGTGTAATTTCATCTACAATACTGCAGAAATGCTTTAAGAATATCAGGATGTGCTTCCTAGCTAAGAGAGTGGTTATATATGGTTCACCTTTTTTATAATCAACATTGGGTAGGAGTATTAATTTTTTTTGGTCGGTCCTCAGTTAACTAGTTGGAATATTTGTGGCGTGTGTATGTACATAGTGTGTGTATAGCCATTAATTCTCTTTGGTTTAAGATCTTAGAGTAAGCATGTAAGAAGCACATAGATGTTGATGTAGGGACGTGTATTTATAAGATCTGATGTGAAAAGAATCCTACCACTATTCGCATGCAAGAAATTTTTAGGAGTTGGTGGCTTTCTGATGAGATGAAGAGAATAAGCAGGTAAACATATTGAAGTCTGGTATTTGTTCAACAGAAGACTGTCATTTCCTAAACTGAAAGTAATTTAATCATGTTTGTATCTGGAGTAGTTAAATGAAATCATGTGCCATAATTACTTCGTGTCTAACAAAGTCTGTCGCCATTTGGATTTCGTTATGATTCGGATCCTACAAGGAAAGGAGCTTAACCACTGGATGTTGAAATAATCAATATATTTCTTTATTAAGATTCAAACTGGAGGTCTGTTCCGAATGTGTGTTTAAAACTCTCCTCTCAAGCTGAACCTTTTTTTGTAATCCCCTTCATACAGTCTGTTATGTGTGTATAAGACATAAAGCCTTGGCCATCCCAGATGACTGCATTTGTTGTGTGTTGCTCTTGCATACCTTATTAATTATTTTTGTTGTTCCATTTTACTGAGCTGGAAGGAAAAGCTGTTCTATAATTAAGGAGCTATTTCCAAGAAAGTGGGTAGCATTAGAACTGTTATTATGGGATCGTTGCACTGGAGGTGATTGTGTGGTTGGTGTCTAGTGCTGTACAAATGAGCAGAAGTAATTTCTGTCCAAAGAAGTTTCTTGCTGGGGAACATCCAATTGTTCAAGAAAAGCAACGGTTTTGTGCCATTAATTTTTGGTGTTTACTGGTTGTCAGACAGAGACGCATGGTGAGGGTAGGGTGAGTGACAGACACACGTTTGCATCCTCAGTAGCAACTGATTTTTATCAACAAGGTCATCTATTTGATTTAGCATGGCCAAGGAGAGACCTAAAATTGACTTAAATACTACAGACTCACCTAAATGGTGTTATGCAAAGCCCGTGTTTGTGTTAGATAACTGATTCTGCTGCTGTATTTGTGTGTCCTGCTGCTGGGAGGTATTTGGTGTTTGTCAGGTTGTACCTGCCTGCATCTCTCTCCAAAGCAACCAAATGAAAGGGCACTGCTGGGATTAGGTGATGTCTGAAGTCAGCACCAGGGTCCACATCTTCTGTATAGCATTGGCTATTCTTTGGCTTTTTTCTCTGGAAGATAGTCATATCTTCTGAACCATAATTAATTTACATGAAGAATTTTAGTATGTTACTGATATAATAGGAATTATATCTGACTTGAGTTTGGTAATTAAGCTGTAAAGCCAAATCTTGCCACATCGTATGATAACGAGTTTCCTTTCATTGTCTGTTTTTCTTCTGAAAGATAGATTCTGTCCATAGTCATTCATTCAATTACCTTACTTAGGATTTTCGTAAAGCAGATTACAAATATATTAGATTTAGGTTTCATTTGTGTTGTTTGTTTAGATTTTTTGGGGGATTTTTTTCCTGAAAATGATGTAAAAGAAATATCCTGATGTTTCATGTAAGCTTCTTTTTCCTAATCAGTTACTAAGTTTTCTGTGATGATGAGGTATGTTTGCAAATGCTAAAAAATTGTACATTTTGCTCTATTCCAGTGCCTGATGACCTCTCCCTGGAAGAAAGAGAAGAGCTTTTAAATATTCGTCGCAGGAAAAAAGAACTGATTGATGATATTGAGGTAATTGGTTTACTGTAAAGATCCTTGGAAGACTCCTTCAGTAGATTAAGTTACAGTAAACTGCAGACCTAGATATGAATTTTAGGTAACGGCTTTAAAAGCATATAAATGACTTAAGCTAAATACTCCTAATAGTGAACAGGATTTATGCATCAGATGTGTGCTTTTAAAAATACTAACTTCTGAATTTATGTAATGCAGTGTGTGCAGGTGTCCACATTCGATTTGTGTAATCAAAAACTCATTAAACAGCAGATTTGCATCCAGAATAGGAGTGAGTGAGTGAGAAATGTGGGTAAAGAAATCTTATTAATTAATAATGGCAGCTTGGTCTTGGTGCTCTGACATGAGCACACTCCGGGACTGCAGGTTCATGTGTTTAACAGCCATTCAGTTGTGGTAAAATCTTCAAATATCTAAGGAAGCCCTAAGATTGTTCACTTTTTTTTCAGGTAAATAACAAATATTAGAAAATAAAACCTAATTGATCATATTGTTATATGATAGATGATTTCAAAAGGTGTTCTAATGTAGGTTAATGTATTGTCCTTCTTTCTTTTGACAGAGATTAAAATTTGAAATTGCTGAGGTTATGACTGAAATTGATAATCTGACTAGTGTAGAAGAAAGGTAAGTAGTGCCAGCATATGGACATGATTCAGGAAGACCTTGGAACAGGTCTTCCAGGAACAGCAAGTGAAAATACCTTTCCCATGCTAAACAAACAATGGATCACCTTTATTTAGTCTGTTATAAAGCCTGACTTTATCCCATGCAGGCGTGTCATTTGTTTGGATAGAGAATATGTTGGATAGAGTGTAATATTTTACTGTCCACTTGATAAGGATACGAGTCTCTGAAGCTGCAATCGCTTAAAGGAATTGAAAATAGTAACATCATTTTCTCCGATATAAAAAGTGAATGTCTTGGTTTTGTAATAGAAAACACAGAGTAGCCAAAATGCAAATTAAAAGCTCATCCAGAAGTTGTTGTTTTTATAAAAGAGCAACTGATAACTGCTTGTTGTTTCTTTTTTGCCTCCATATGTAGCAAAACTACACAAAGAAATAAGCAAATAGCCATGGGAAGGAAGAAATTCAACATGGACCCTAAGAAGGTAGAGAATTTTTTTTTTGCTCATCAGGAATCAAGTTTCTGCATGTAGTACGATCTATGACAAAAACTTTTATACTTTTTAAAGAAATATTTCTGATAATGTAAGTTCACAGGCCTTTCTTGCATGTCCTGTAACACTCTGAGCACAGGGTTAAATTGGAGGCAGTCATCAGGTCAGGTGCCAGCTGTGTGTTTCTTTCACTTAAGCAAACCCTTGGTAATGCAGGTTACTTATCAACAACCAAATATGCCGGGTATTGATTGACCTGGCTTGCTTTGTACCTGATGGAGGTGTTCTGTGTTGATATATCAATTATAATTAAAAAAATTTTTTGATGTGTGGTTGTTAGTGAGGCCATACTTCTTTTTCTTTAATGCTCTTCTGTTTTTATCTTTAAAAATACCTTTGCCATATTTTTAAATTTGTTCTTATGCAGACTTTCATATTTGGATATGTAAAGTCTGTTTGTGGAAAAGGCCTGCGTGAACATCTGTATTTTTGTATACATATATACATATAGCTGTATACCCACCTGACTTGTACAAACTGGTTACCAGTTTCAAGAAATCTGCTCTGCATGTAGCCAGGAAGTAATGCAGTTCTTTTTTCTGGCATGCCTCTCTGTTTCTTAAATAGTTGTTAATTTTCTGGAAAATTCGGGGACCTGCACATTGTCTTACAGACCTCCCCTGCAATATTTAAAAGAGCTTCTTTGACATATCTGACCTTCAGCTGTTGCTTTTCATATTTCATCTTCCTTGCTTTGTTTTATTGTCTTCTATTGTTTGTACTTGAGATTCCGTTTTGAATTTGTGAAGAGTATTCTTTAAGGTCTTTTTGGAAATCATTTAGCATTTGTTCTGTGTTCTTGACACATTTTCTTTCCGATTGTATTGAATTCAGTTACATTTTGGTGGCTTTTCTGAAATGTTCCAAGTGCAGTGATGGCTTCTGTTCTTCAGACTGTTTTCAGTTTGCCAGAAATTCTCAAGTACAAGAACCCTTTCTGAACTGCTGGCTGTGTCTTTTATTTTTATTTTCCATTTTGGTGACTGCTTAACTTCTGTTCTGCTGAGGGCAGAATACCCCCAAATAGCGTGGTAGTTTCCTGTTGTCCTCCAGCTCTTTCAAGTCCTAGAAGTTTGTGGCAAAGTCACAGGATGATGTCAGATGCCTTCCTTCCAGCATTAACTGTTTTTTGTTAAGGTTCTTACTGGATGAAATTATTTCTATAAATAGATGCTGTGGCCACATTGCTACTGTAGCATAATTTAAATATGGTGGACAGACTTAGAGTAGTAATTTGTTAATGATGCCTGTGATCAGTGGTGGCTGTCTGCTTTCAAGCTGGGTCATGGTGTTTGCAGCTGCTGTGTTAAGTTACAGACAGCTAAAGTATACATCCTTCTGGTGCTGGGAAAAGCTACCTTGGGTTCGTTGGGAAAAGGATGTTTTTCATTTAGAAACAGGAGGGAAGATGGTCTCTGGATTTAGGAATGCCAAAGAACTGGGGTAATAATACTTGGGTTGAATGCACCAAGTTTCCTCCTTTAAAACCACGTAACAGACATCTCATATTTTCATATTAGCAGGAACTCAATGAGGTAATTTTCTTTTATCACTTCTATTTGAAGATCTTTACGCATTCGTGTGTGTGTAGAGCAATTCTCCCTTGCCCTCTCTGAAATTAGGTGTGTTTTATGTACTTCCTTGATGTCATACCTGGGTGTTTGGATTTGGCGAGCTCTTGTGGGAAGGGCTGTAATGGTAAAGTTTGTAAAACACTTCAAGAATCCGTGTGCAGGGACAAAGTAGTGCTGGAAATTCACATTCTTTAGTTGGTACTGCCCGTGTTGGGCCCAGGAAATGAATTCTCTGTGACAAAGGCAGGGTTTAAATAACTGCCAAATTTGTGATTGAGTTACTGTAAAAGCGATGAAATTCAAAGCAGATTTCATTGCAGTGATGTAAAAAAAAAAAATCCATGCAATATTTGTAGTGAATATTGAATATGTCTGTAGCCATGAGTTTTGTGTGGGGAAGTTAAACTAGTACAGCTGTCATCTGTCTCCTGTCAGTCTACAGAAAGAAAATTTGCATCAAGACAAAAGATAGCGTAGGAGGTGCTGGGGGTTTGCTTGGCCTAGTTTGCCATTTATTCCAGACGCTGAAGTTGTTGTCCCAGACAAATTCCTTTTCCTGTCTGTTTGACTTCTGGTTCTTTAACATCTTAGGAATAATTAAAAAAAATCCAGGAAAAGGAAAATTAAATTGATTTTTGCAGGATGGTGAAGTATCTGTTCCTGTGCATAGAAATTTGTTTTCCATACTTATGGTCATGTCCATTATCAGTAACTTGTACAGCTTCAAAAAACCTTTTCAGATTAGTCTATTTATACTAAGCATGAATAATATGGTCCAGCTGTTGAACAAGAGAATCTGCCATTTCTGAAATCAGAGGAAAGATTCTCTTTTGATTGTCAGAAATGAGAGCTTTTTGTATAGCTTGGGATGGGAAAAAGCACTATGTTTTGTAGTCAAATATTGTACAAATAAGCTTTGAAGGGATCAGTTCTGAGGAAGGCTCAGTGATTTCTGCTTCAAGATATAATGGATATACTCTTTGCAAAGAAACCATGTCAGTCGTGAAATGACTTATCAAAATATTAAGTTGTCAGAGTACCAGCCTGGCGTCGAAAGTTTTTAGATGATGATGAAATTGTTTTGAGATAATTGCATTCCAGACTTTCTAAAGAAAGGTTCAAGCTTTACAACATCGCAGTTTACTTTCTCTGGTAAGTTAGGTCAGAAAACTAACTTTTTTTTTTTTTGTCAGGCAGGTAACCATTTCATTATTGAAAACTAGAATTAACCAAACAGAAGGATAATAACTTTTTGGATGGTACTAGAGGGCCACCTAACTATATTTAAAAAAAGGAATTTTTTTCAGTTGTAATAAAATAAATAATTTGCCACTTGCAGCAATTGAAAAACTTAGATTTTTGAAATTCTGAAATATTCTAGTACAGCGTATTAGTAATACTTTATTAACCTCTTTTGTACCTATTTGGAATACAAGATATTAAAGTTACTTAGAGTTTCCATTTCTACTTTTCACCAGCATGTTGTTAGAGTTTGAAGAAATCAGCAGGAGTAGCAACATCTTTGCTGGGGTCTGTGGGCTGTAAAGAGGATGGTTGTCTCTGCATGGCCTGCTCGGTGTCGGAACAACATCCCTTCCATCCTTTCCATAATCTCTATATAACTCTTAGTCTCCTTTCTTTGCCACTTTGCAGAGAGGTCTCTGGGCTTCCCTAGAGTGTGCCAGTTGTAGGGCAGTAATTTATGGAGGAATAGGAGTCCTGGGGCTTGATCAAGTACCCTCTGAGGGACAGGGTAAGAGTCTCCACCTGCCTTTGGTAGCAGCTGACTGAGCAGCCCTTTGTGAGTAGTGTAGCTCCAGTCCTTTGTGAATAGTTTAGTTCCAGCACAACCAGAATTCACTGATAATCCCAGTGTCAGCATAAACTCTTTTAAACCGGTTTCAGCATCTTCAGCTGTGACTTCCTACTGCAAGTAGTGGCTTGATGTATTGGGTTGCAGTTTGTAGATTATACCAGATGCTTTATTTTGTGTCATGCTGGTAAGTAAGTTGTTTCTACGTACCTCTTCATTATATGATTTTGCAGATTACGGCTCTGCAGACATTTATGCAATGTTGGGAACAGGCCAGCTCATACATTAGCTCCAAAGAGCAACGTGAAATCATTATTCAATTAATATTTGCTCTTTCTATGGTTGAGGGATTCAAACTGCCACCTAGTACTTCTAGCCTTAAAAATGTGTTCTCATTTTCGTCTTAAAACCAGTACTAAATATTGCTCATCTTAACTGAGAAACATTTGTTTACCATTTTATTAAAAGAAATAAAAATCTGTAGGTTAATATAATTCTTAATGTACTATGCATATGTCTGTGTCAGTATATTAATACCAAATGTTACGAGTGATATTTACATAAATGCTTGTGGAAGAAGACATAACATTCCTTTTCCTCTGGAACTGCTCTTCCTAGGGAATACAGTTTCTGATAGAAAACGACCTCTTGCACAACACTGCAGAAGACATTGCACAGTTCCTTTATAAAGGAGAAGGATTAAATAAAACAGTAATTGGAGATTACCTCGGTGAAAGGTAAAGTAAAAATATTGCGACTTTGCTCTTGGGCTTACAAAAGCACATCTACAGGTTTTGGGTAGTTCCCTTCCCCTTCACAGGCTGCAGGAGAGAGCTGCTCAGGTACTCTGAGATCTGTAAAAGCTACAGTGGGGATGTAAAACTGCTACAGTATTGTGATAGGTTTTCTTCCTGTTAGGTTGTTATTTTTAAATGGGTACGTTGTGGAATGATATTTAATTAACTATAATTTAGTATTTTGAGTAAACCACAACATTTGTCTGTATTGCAGAATTTAATACCGTGAGCTTTTGGAATGTCTGAGAGTTGTGTTGCAACACTACTGGTAGCTCTTGGTCGTGTGTCCAGAGGAGGAGTGATTTACAGTCAGTAATAATTAGACAGTAAAGAAATTACTTATTAAAACAGGTACTTGCTGGGACAGTAGTTACCAGCAGGTTTTGGTGTTGTCACTTCCCTGCACACACACGTCCCATTGCTAAGCAGATGTCTCCAAGGGCAGCTGCACCCTGTCCTTATCAATCCTGGTACAATAAACATGCAATGTGCATATTTATGCACACTGTTGCAAAACACAGTCAGAATGCAAATGACTTCCATTGCTGTGCGGCCCAGGAACTGATTCTGCAAAAGGCAGCTGAGAGAGGCAGCAGTGCAGTGGGTTGGAGCGTGTGTATGTACGTGCTGGCACATGTTCCAGTGCCACTTCGGGAGCTCTCGAAGGTGACTCATTTAGGATGTGCTCCTGTGGTGATGGGTTGTGGCAGGTCCCTTTTGAGGCACTCTTCAGTCTGCTTCCATCATCAACGGCGTGGTTTTTGCTCAGCAGTTTCCTCTTGGCTTTCATAGGTTCAGTGAAAGTTTTTACTGTAATATGAGTGTTTTGAAAATAGGTCTTTGTTATGAAGTCTCTATGCAGAATATGTAGACGTGTCAACAATTTTTATACGACAGAATTATGTCTGAGGACATGGTCTTGTACTTTGCCACCTCCTCTCAGGGGCCCATCATAAATTACTTCTGTATTCTAGCTAAATATAGCTGAAGACACAAGACCAGGTTAGTTAACAGACTGAAATATTTATATAACATTCTGCCATAAAGAGATATATTCTGTATTACTGACTTTTATAGTCTTACAGCACTCAGCAAACTGAAAAAAGTGAATGGTAAAATGGAATGAGATAACACGTAAAAATATAGCAAAATTATAATAAATAAGGGATGAATTGCATCCTAAAAAAAAGAGTTACAATTTCTTTCTATGTGGGTAAGTCTTCACTTCTTTTTTTAAGTGGCTTCCTGGAGCATTTGTGTTATTTGGCTTGTGTCTTTGGAGGTGTACCCAGCACACGTACTGCATGCGTATAAACAAAATAAATAATTTGCCTAAAGTGAAAAAAGACCCCTCTCAAGTGCTCTCTTTTATTACACTCTCATGCCACTTGACTGAAAAGTAGTTGCCCAGTGGAATTGTGCATTGCTAAATTTGATGAGAATTGCTTGGATTTGCTGATAAAACCGGTGTGTTTTTCTGTAAACAGTGTGGGAACATGCTAATGAATGAACAGTTGGTTTTAAGGTATTTACTCCTGCGTGTTGCAGGTTAGTCTTGACTATGCAGTTAGTCAGCAAAGCAACAGATAATTCCTGGTGGGTGCACACCTTTCTATTTTCGGGTGAAGGCTGATAGGCAACATTCTGTCTTGGTGATGTATTTAAAGCACACCCTGAGGATTATAAACCTTTATTCTTGTGGCACATGAACTCAGTGATGGTGTAGGCCAAGTTCTGTCCATCCACATAGTTTTGTGGTCATTAATGTTTAAATGCTGCTTTTGCATTTAAACACTCTTGCATCAAACAAAGCATAATTTGGCTGGTGGTTTGCATACCAGTATAAGAGGTAGGTGAGAGGAAGCCCATTCAAAACCTAGTCTGATTTTAGTAAACTTTGTTGTACCAATTTTTGGGAATGGAGTGAGAGTACAGTACATGCTAAGTAGCTCTTTTCAAAAGCTTTTCTTTTTCTTGGATACAATCAATAGAAGCATTTTGTTTCTTATCTTTGTACATAAATTAAGATACTGCTTTAATATTTGCTGTTCTTAGAGTGGAAAAAAGTTTGTTCGTTGTATGGCTAAAGAAATCAGTCTTACATTAACTATTGTTTTAAGAATTCATGACAATTTCTGCAAAACGCTTTTTACTGAATAAATTTCTCAGGTATCCTCCTATGTCAAGGCAGGTACAGTAATAATAAATGTGAAGCAAAGAAGGCAAGGCTATTTTTAGGTCATTTGAATAAGCAGTTCTAAAATCAGTTCAAATGTATTGGCTTTTGCTAACCTACCAGCAAAAATGGGCAAAGTCTTAGTGTTAAATATGAAAATACCTCTCAAATAAATGTGTAGATTATGTCTGATGGCTTGATTTGATCAGTATGACTGTTTATTTCCTTATTTATTTTCGGAAGCAAATCGAGATAACTAATAAGTCTTTAAAGGTCAGAATTGTAATTGTCTATTTCCATTTTTGTCTTTCACAGAGATGAATTTAATATTAAAGTTCTTCAGGCTTTTGTTGAACTCCATGAGTTCGCTGATCTCAATCTTGTTCAAGCCTTAAGGTGAGTAAATTCTTTCTGTTTTTTGACCTGAGCTTCCTCTATCAAATTGCATGTTTATATGAGTCACTGTGTTGATTTACTCGTCAGAAAGCTGCTCTACAGCTCAGCACAACTGTACAAATTACTGTGCAAGTGAGCAGATACAGCTCTGTTTAACCCTTCTGATGGCTTGTGTGTGTGCTGCCTTTGAGGGTGAAAACTCCTGATTATTTCAGACAAATACAAACAACTAAAACAGCTGTTACTCCTTGGTGTGCCTGCCATATGTGGACATTTGAAGACCTGTTTTATATCTTAGCACAGAGATAGGTTAAAAAAGAAATTAACTCTTTACTTAAATAAGTAATTTTCTTCCTTCTTTTATTCTACCTCAACTTGCCCTTCTGGGCAGGGAGGGGGAGAAATCCACTGACCATAGTCACTAATTATGTTCAGTCACAGAGAGGTAAACTTCCTTCTACTTCCCTTAGTTTCCCACTTGTCATGTGAAAGAAAGTGTGATATCTTAGTTTATTTTTTTCCCTTGCTGTGTGAACAGTTCCTTTGATTTATCTGGGATGCTTGCATACAGTGACCTTGTGAGATCCCTTCTCATCTTGGTGAAAATCCGTAACAGATTGAGCAAATTAAGTTGGCTTAGACAGTTCTGCCTGCTTTTTTGCTGCGAGTGACTCCCTCCTGACACCAGATAAATGGAGATGTCCGTGTGATCTTTGTTTCTGGTGCAGTGCCTTGTGATGTGGAGTCAGAACAGCTTTGCTATGGTTGAGTGATGTGGTGATGATAACTTGAGCTGCCTGAGGCTTGGGCCAAAGAAGCCTTTTCTGTGGCTGCTGAAGCTTGTCTGGGAAGCTTCGTATTCCTGTCTCTTTTACCCAGTTTGATGTTAGGTTTGACTTTATTCTTCCTTAGCAGCTGCTACTATTAAATGTTTGTATTTTGGTAGCTTACAAAATTCGTGATCTGGGTTGGAACCTTGCACGAGGTGAGTAAAAGAGTACATAGAGCTGACAAACTAAAGATGGCCTGTGACACTTGAATATAATGTCCTAAAATGAAAACTGATGAAGACAGGAATAAATGGTTGTTATACTGGCATCCAGTGTGCAGGGAATAGTGAGAACTTGTTTTGCATGGCAGAGCATGTAACTTTGCTGGTTTAGATACTGGTTTAATTCAGATAATTCTTTTGCTAAGAGATAAAAGAATAAATGATGAAATTCATTGGAACGTTTTAGTGCCACAGTGTGCCAAAATAAATTTGTGAAGACTTCTGTCCTGTATGCATTCCAGTGTACCTCTTTGTAGAAATAGTGAGTTACAAAAGTCAACTCTATATTCCAGTTTATGCTGCTAAGCAGCAGCAAGATCTGCTGCACATATTACAAAATTACTGAAATAATGGCATGAGTTGTTCTTTTTAAGGCCTAGGTCTGATTCTTGTAGGGTGAGCTTATAGCAGACAGGCAGCACCTCTCTAAGTAGTGGGGTTTTCTTGTTGTTGTTACCATTTTTAAAAGGTTTTGTATTACTTTAAGTAAATATGTTCAGTCTTTCTGTATTCCTTGTTTCTCTCTCCTTACACCAGAAATATTTTGTGTAATGTTTTACATTGTGAATAAAGTCTAGCTGACTGTTCATTGCTTTTTGTAGCCAGGAAACCCAGGGAGAATTGAACTCATTTTTTTTTCCCCCATAGCATTCTCATGGCAAAAATGGGATGCATACAGAAAATTGTTTACTAGTCTGGAAAAAAGAGAGAGCCTCAGAATATGAACTGCCATATTATCTTGCCTGATAGCATGCAGTGTTGCTGGCTGAGTTACTGGGCTAGCCATCTGTGCATGTTGCTTTATAATAGCTCCTGACTTGTGTGTTGAGAGATTGAGAACATATTTCTAGGACATTCTATATAGACATTGCTGATTTTTTTTTTCTTTTTCTGTTTGTTTCGGATTATTTGTAATAAATGCTTAATATATAAATATTAGAGTGAGTCTAACAACTGTTCTTCCCTTCTGTAGGCAGTTTCTGTGGAGCTTCAGACTCCCAGGAGAGGCTCAAAAAATTGACCGTATGATGGAAGCTTTTGCTTCACGCTATTGCCTTTGTAACCCAGGAGTCTTCCAGTCTACAGGTCAGTCACAGGAAACAACAGGAGTTCTTAAGTACTTATATGATCCAAATATAATTTTATATATATATGTGTATGTTCTTCTACATCTGATGCAGGGAGATAATGGCCAGTTTGGAAGTTGAGGATAAAATAATATGTGAGATGAGAAATACCTGAGAACTGAGAAAATGTGACTGTCTAATTCAGGATGAGCAAGCTTATGGTCAGAATGCATTTTCATTTATAAAGCTTCACAGAACTGTTCAGAATGCCATGGCATTGTTGGTCTGTTTGGTTATATACACAAATAGTTTGCTCTTGATCACTTAATTTGAGGAACAGACAGGATGGGAAAAGGTTGGTGTAAAGCAGGTCTGTAACAGCTAGAGAGGAAAACAGTACTGAAAACAAACTGCTGAAGATGCAGGCACATTTTTCTTCTCTATAGCAGGTTTTCATCCTGCTTTTTCTTATACAGAATCTTGTACATGAATTCTGGGAGAATTTGCTGTAATCATAACCATGTCAAGAGGCATGATAAGATTTCCTTTGTCATCTTCTGATATTATCCAGTAGTGCGAGCTGCCTCCTGCATGCCAAGAAATTGAGTCAGTGTCATTTTCAGTCTTTTTAAATGCAATCAAAATATTATTTTGAAGAGACCATTCTTTCTCTTTGGAGAGAGCTTTGGAAGTACTTTGAGTAGGAGGAGGCTGATGGACCAGGTTTATTATAGCATCCACCACTATGATTTAGGCAGAATCTGTGCCGAGAACATTTTGCCCAACACTTCAGCGTTTCGAGTGATATGTTAATTTAGGGTGATAGCAATGATTTCGTAAGAGTTTAAATTTATTTTTGGATTCTCATACAGTTTTTCTTACACTTGTTTTTTATTTGAATTGTAACATTTTTTTTCTTCTTGGGCTTACTTCAACAGGTTAAAGATTTTAGACTTTTGTATACAGTGATCAGGATTTTTTGACTATTTCTTTTTCTTTATCAGTCAGGATGAGCTCTATACTAATTTTACGGGTTTGTACACACAACACATGGGAAGATAAACCATTTTCAAATCTGATTTCAGATACATGTTACGTGCTTTCGTTTGCAATCATTATGTTGAATACCAGCCTGCACAACCACAACGTGCGAGATAAACCCACAGTGGAGAGGTTTATCTCCATGAATCGTGGAATTAATGAAGGTGGAGACCTTCCAGAGGAGTTGCTAAGGGTAAGTTGGGCTGGGTAAGACAAAGCCTGGCTTTGTTTTCTTAATAGCAGACTTAACAGTGTACAGCAGTTCTCAGGCAAATGTGTCGAGGGAAGGCAAAAGAACATTTTCTAGCATGTGTAACCATTTGAGTAGCAGAAGGAAGCATTTTCTGATATTCACAGCTACTTTGAGCTAGTTCTCTCCGTATCCAACCTTTGTTGAGAACAGGCTGTTTCAGAGAAAATGCTCTTTGTATCTGTCAGTAGTTTGCTTATGGCAAAACTCTTGTGGAATAGGCTTCTTATGAAAAAAAGTAGTATTTCTAGATAAGTCAGAAAAAATAGTAAAAAATATTTTTTTCCTTATTGCCTCTCATTTTTTCCATGTGTCTTGTGGAGCTCCCTCCTTGAGAAATCAGTAAAAATATTTACTGCTGTAAGACAGTGTGATGGGCTACACCATTTTCAGAAAACCCCGATTCATTTGGCAAAACTTGTACTAAATGAGACTGATCCTGAAACCTTTGAAATACTAAATGCTGAAGTTAAAATAAAATTGTCATTGCTAGGAGTGCTTAAGAAATTTGTACTGAAGAGAGGTTTGCTTATAGATGAAGTAGTTTAAAATCGAAGCTGATCAGAGTAGTAGCAAAGATTAACAGTGGGTGGTCCAGAATTTTATGGACAGTATTTCCTGTACTTTTTATACAAATAGTCTAAGAAGCAGTAAGATATCCTGGTTGCATTTTCTGTTAAGAGATTTATTAATGAGGTCTTTTTCCTCTTTTTTTTTTATTTTTCTAGAATTTATATGAAAGTATTAAGAATGAGCCATTTAAAATTCCAGAAGATGATGGAAATGATCTAACGCATACATTTTTTAATCCAGATAGAGAAGGTTGGCTGCTGAAATTAGGTTAGTCACAAGGGCAGTTCTGCTGCTGTATGTTTGTTCATTGTTAGCATGTTTGCTGCTCCGTGTCTTCCTGCTTTCTTGTGAAGGTAACAGGTTTAACTTTGTATTTTCAAATGTATGAACCAAAATAAGTAGCTCCTTTACGTCTGAAGGCTGTTACTTCTTATTTTGCCATACCCAAATTAGCAATCTTGTTTCAAACTTCGGAGTTTTATTTCTGAGATCTGAGAAATAAAATCTCAGCGACAAAAAGGAAACACCACATGGTATTTACCACATGCTGTGACTGATAAATAACAACTAAGTCTCCATAAGGTCATTTCAGAAAACTGTGTGTAATATTTCAACACAGTTTTCTGTGTATGAAAAAAGGATTTCTCTTCAAGTAGTTATTTTTGTATGTCTTTATTTTTCCATATTATTTGTGAGTTTCTCTTGGTTTGGTTTTGGCTATGATTTTTTAATGAGTGGTTTAAATGTGCCTTCTTGTTTTCCTTATGGCCTATGACCTATCACCTTTCTGTTCTGTGACTGGCTGTCTCTGCTTATTCTGCATTAGGAGGTACGTATCTGATTGCCTTCCAGTCCCCTCTTCTTCAGTTGCTCATTCTTTTATTTTCTTCCTCGTTCCTCCTGTTTTTTTCTTTTTTCTTTTTTTTTTTTTTAAATCAGATTCTTTGTAGCATTTTGCTTTTTCACTCAGTGTCACTAACAGTGTCATCGGTGGTGCTCTGAGGGACTGGCATGTCAGTGTCTAACTCACATGCAAGTGTGTTCTGCAAAAGAAAAAAGTGTTTACATGTAAAGCAGAAAAATAAAGATGACTTCAGCACACTTTTCTCATTCATGGAAGAACATAACAGGGAAAGAATAATTTCTGCTGAGAGTAAACAACATGTCTTGCTCTGTCATGAAGTTTCAGAGTGTTTTTGTTACTTGTTAATCAATGAGAACAGATTATTGAAAGATGGATTACATTTGAACTACGTATTTATAAAAGCTGTTCTTTTTCCTGCTTATTTTCCTTTTTAAATAATACATTTAGGTTATTTAACAGAGTCTTAAATGAGCTTCAGATTTAGGGTTGCAAAAACCTCAGGTAGTTCAGTCTCTTGGCACTGCAAGATGCCTTTGTTTTTACAGACTCTTGTAAAGTTGATGGGATTCACTTTTTCACTTGGCCTTAGGGAATTTTTTTCCTATATGAAGGAGACTGATGCTTTGTTTTAAGAGTTGTTTTTCAAAACAATAAATTTTTAAAATGTAAACACCAGTACACACTTCAGTAGAGGGAGTCGTTGGCCACTTTAATGTGATGAAGTGGAAGGAACTTTGCAGTTGGAGAATGGTGGCTGAAGTGGGAAAAGGGATGTGTGCTGGGGGTTCACATGGGTGAAAGTAGAGCCTGGATAGAGCCACGGGCCCACTCTGCTGATTGCACCTGGAACTTGGTGGTCACGCCTGTGCTGGAAGGAAATGGATGTGAAAAGGAGGCATTTGGAATTCATTCACATGCTCTCCAGTGTTGAATTCTGACCTCTGTGCTACAGGTGCTGTGGAGCTCCTTTTCTAACTACAGAGAAGCAAAGCTCTTGCGTTTTGACCTGTATTGGCTCAGCTGGCACAATTTCAAACATGACTTTGCAGCTTTTCTCCGTTTGGTAGCATGAGATGATGGTTAACAGAAAAGCCTTTCAAGCTGATGTAGGTGGAATGTGCTTCTTGGAGAAGAGGTTCAGTGTAAGGCCGTGCTGTGCCTGTTGCTTTTGCCAGTGCTCCCTCATGGACTTAGGCACGTAATGAGAGTGCAGGCAAGTGTGAGTGTGTGTAGAGGAGTGACAACATCTTCTGTGGAAGAAACTGCCCATAAAAGAGATCTAATAAAAAGTAGAGGAACAGAGAAACTGAGGAAGCGATGACTAAAAGTGAGTGAGAGCTGCCAGGAACTTCTGCACAGTCTGGCTCTGGCTCTGGTGCAAAGTCAATAAACCACGGGTCAGGACTGAAAACTCCGCCTGAGTGTTCGGTGTGTAGGATGCAGATGAGACACAGTGCACAGAAAACCCAGTAGTAAAAGGGTGTGTGAAGCAGAAGGGTGTTACACGTAACACTCCCACAGTGTGAGGATTATTTGAATAAAGAAATGAAACTTGTCCAGAAGTCTCTGGTGAATCAGCCTGGGAATGCCTGGAGCTGTGCTTCCGTGAAAGAATGCATTTTTTCCGCAGACACAGACTGGTACAGACTAATACACTGCTAGTTTAGAAGTTTAGATGCAATGACCAGAAATAAACCTGGCAGTCCGTTGTTTTTTTTTTTTTTTAATCTTTTATTTCTTTCCTCTCTTTCCTCTCCCTCAAGTTTCCTGTTTGCTAGGAGTCTTAAACTGTATGTTGAGAGTGCTGTCTCAATCCACATCGTTTGCATTTTTACAGTCTTTCTCTTGGGAAGCACTTCTCTTGAAATGGGTAGGGTTTCCTTCAGTTCTAGAAGGTTCTGATATTAAAAATTTGTGCGTTGTTGAAATGCTAAGAAAACGAACTCCTGTATGAGGGTTTAAGTGCTCAGTTGTGATAAAACATAAAAGTTGAAATAGAAAGCTTTATTTAAAACTGTAAACACAACTAAGACTACTTGCAGACTCTGAGTATATCAGGACAGTATTTTGTGTCTGGTGTTTCTCATAGTTAGCTCTTCCCATTTATGTAGTTGTGCCCCTGTTTTAGTATTCTATCCCTCACTATATCGATTTTTCTCTGGGCAGAAGATGGATATTGTGAAACTTTCATATATCGTAAAATTCATCTGTCCAAAAGACCACTCCGGGTTTGAGAAGGCTGGGAGGGTGCAGAAGGCTTTTGGAGAGTTTGCTGCTCTGAACTTTTCAGAGGTGACTGCGTTAAGTCCAAGTGCCAAACCTGGCAGCCAGACAGCGATTCTGGTTTTATCTATCTAGACTTAGCCGGTGCCTTTAAATAGGCATCTTTATCTTGGTAGGCCTGAATTATCATTGAATTCTGCATCGTTTGAAGCATGGTGTAATGAAAATGAATGTAGCAAGTTGAAAACTGAAAGCTGCTGAGTGCTAGTGAGTCCTTCTTGGAGCAGCTTGACACATTATAAGCTTTCAGATTTTTCTGCATAGTGAGTGGTGTTGGTACCATGACATTTTCTGCCATCCACTCTAAGGTATTTTGAAATTGTTGTCTGTGCTCTCTTTGCTACTGGCCAAGTTAGAACTGTCTTACAGGGAGGTGTTTCCTTGCCTTAAACAGCTTCTCTTGGCAAATTGCTTGACTTGTGTAATATTTTCTTCTAGTTAGAGGGAAACTGTGACATTATTCCCCCAAACTGGAGAGGAAATGATTCCATCCAGACGCATGAGTGTGTTAATTTTTTCTGCCAGTCAGGCGGTTACAGAGTGCTTGGAGATGGTCCAGAAGCTTCACATCCGGGCCTGTCCCGCCAGCGGTGCTTACTCCAGCACATCTGTCCTTGGGAGGATGTTGTTTCTCTTCCCTAATCTGGGGTGAGAGAACAGTGCTGGTTGATCAGGAAACCGGTGCCTTCCGGTACCTGCTTGGCTCTCGCGGTGACCGAGCCTCTTCCAGGTTGAGGCAGTCAGTGTTGTGGTCAAGGGAAAATGCTTTTTTAAAGAAAGCCAAACCTTCATCCAGCCAACTGTGTAGTTCCTGAGGCTGTTCTGTCTGGTGCTGTCTAAATAAAGTCAGGAGAGAAAAAAAAAATGTCCTTGGTGTATGCATCTTTCTCCTTCAGCTTTAAAACTTTTATATAAATGAGCTGAAGATTTGGGTAGAATTTTCTAACTTTAGATACCTTGCTGCCTTTAGCCTTAAGGCCTGTTTTTCTTTGGAGATTTATGTTTCCTAAGTCATTGCCAGTTGTTTTTCCCTTTACTATAGGTGGTTTCTTTTACCTTGTTGCCTAGTTGTACCTTGCCCAGAGTCACAAAAAAATAATCCTGTGTTGAGTTACAAAGGTGAAGAAGGTTTCTGTTCCTGTTTCTGTACATTTTGTCTTGTAGCCTTTTCTTGTAGTTTACTTACATTTCCACCTACTGTGGAAGATACTGTGCTTCTATATTTCATTATTTGAGATGTCTGTACATTTTTGTAATCAGCTTGATCTTTCAGAAGTATGTCGCTTATCTCTCCATTTCTGTAAATGTTTATGGATTCATACTCTGGTTTTCGTGATCCTCTTCTGCTAACTTAATTCCTTCCAGTCTTAATCTTTAAAAGGCTGGGAGCTGGAGTTAGAGATGAAGTAGGGTACTAAACCCTTTGTTGTTGTTTTGTGAGCCTACAGCAATCTCAGCCAAGGACAAGAATGTTTTGTTATCACCTGTTTTTACCTAATTATCTCGTGTGCAGAGTTTACAGGCCACAGTGCCTTATCAGCCAACTGCTTGGGCTGCAGCCCATTGTAAAGGCATATTAAATGTGTGTTATGTGGTGACCCCTGCAAACTTGATTAGTACAGATTAGATTTTGTGCTTTTTTTAGAGTTTCTTTGCTGTTGACAGCTGCAGCTCAGTAATGGGGTGGGGAGAGACTTCTATGTGCGAGTAGTTCCTTATCCTGCAAAAAAATCCTGCCTAACTGCTTTTTTTGTTTTTTTTTTTCCTTTTCTTCGGAAGAGTAACTGATAGCTTGGTGGAGCAGGGACTTAAAGGTCTATTTCCATGACTCCCATGCATGCTGTAACCCAGTGAGCTAATGACTGTTTCAGGGAGAAGGGAGCAGTAAGAGGGATGTTGTTGGAAATACTTAATCTTCTTTGTGGCTTCCCTAGAGCTGGGAGATGTTTCATGACAAAAGCTTCATCAAAACTGCAGCATGATTACAAAAAGTTTCGGGTTTGAGAAACCTGGCTTTTCCAGAGGGAGGGGATGTTGTCAGGAAGATACTCAGTGAACTCAACAGCTGTTTACTGCTTGGCAATTCATATTGTCCTGGGAATGTGTGTGTTAGGTCTGTTGCTTCTTTCTTAAATTATAAACAGGTCTTCTTTTAAATATATGGTTATTACTGATTTTTTTTTATTGTGTTTTGACATGATATCACAGTTTATGAGAAGCACCTTTGTTCACTTCAAGCTGTTCTCTGACAGTAACCTCTTTCCCTGTTTGATTCATTCTCTCTCCTCCTGAATTGTTTTTCGACTAGAACTGGGCAAGCCATGACCTCTGATAGCTGATGTTACCTGCTAGCCTGAAAAACATGGTGATGTTTTAGGGCCATAAAAATGTTAAGGGATGTTGATCTGCTAACCTTGGAGAGCAGAACGTGACTTAAAGCTGTGGCAGTTGATGCTGGGTTATGTGAAAACAAGTCACGTTGTGCTGGTGGCAGGGAGTGCCCTGGCAGTCACCGTGACTTGGCGGCTGCTTTTCCATTGGTCTGGAAGTGAGTCAAGCTTGAGTTCATCATTCCAAGCCCAGATACTTCCTGATACTTGAGCCAGCTCTTGGTCAAGGTGATGGGGAATTTTTCTAGTGACTTACGTGCCAGTTTGAACATCTCTGCAATGCTTTATTTAAGGATCTGTCACAGTGGTTGTACTAAAATGCCACCAGTTCTTCCCTCACTGTCTCCAATTCACTCAACCATTCATTGTGTCACGGCTTCTGCATCTTGCACTATTTTGCCTTCACTTATTTCACCACACCTTGCTTGCAGATTATATTTTTCTTAAGGTACGAGTGCATCTGGTGGAAACATAAAGTTTATTGAGTACATTGAATGTTGCCGTGTGTTAGCACTGGGTTATCGTGAGGTTCTGAAACCCAGCAAAAGGAAGATACAATGTGCAACATACTTCGTCTGCAATGCAAACATGCAGTAGATTGGTATCAAGAAATGTCATGATATTCCTAGAATTGTTCTTTAATTTAATATGATTTGGATTTTTGTATTAAAAAACCCCCAGCTATCTTAAGCAGAACAAAAAGATTAAAAAATTATGCTTGTGTCTTAAATTTGATTATATGACTTGGATTAAACTGGGTGTCTTGTGTGTATTAATGGTGCTCTTTTATGCACAGGTGTTCAATAGCAAGATCAACTATTTTGAAATGTTGGCTTAATGAAATTAAATTACTGCTGAATGGATGATGCACAGGTGGTGACATAATCCTGAAGTCAGATGACTATGGTGGATCTAAACCTTTAAACTAATAACATATGAATGCTTTATCTACGATTGTCTTTCTCGGAAATGAGTTTTAAAATAATGTAATGTGGGAAGCCAGGTGTGTTCTGAAGCAGCCAATGGCAGAAAAACAATTGAAAGGGCCAAAACAATACTGTTCTTTCTAAAAAAGAACTGTTCCCTACAGGGTGACATTAGCAGGTGTAAGGAGGAGGAACTCTGTGGTTGCTGTTGTCTAAACTGTTAATGAAGGAAAAATTGGCATTTTTGGAGCAGTAGCTATTTCTTCTGTCAAGTGTACTCGATGTGTTAACCCATGAAGAGAAGATGTTTTTAAAATACTGAAAGATTGCAAATTACTAAATATGGTACATTTTGGCATAGGATTTGCTCCTCATTGATGACACATCATATTTGTTCTGCTAGTGGTGTTTGAGTACCTTACGCACTTGACGTTAAATCTGAAAGTAAAGACAGATTCTTAATCACGTTTGCTCATGAGTGGAGTGACAGGAAGGTGGTAAAATGCCCGTAATTTTATTGATGGGACCCTTCCCTTGCCCAAGACAAGCTGTCGAGGGGGTTGCTCCTGTTGCTGGGACCCCACTGCTGGTTCTGCAGCCCGTGCTGGTGTGAGCGAGCAGCTGTGGGTGTCAGACCAGCCCAGGGCTGGCCTCGCTCGGCTGCCTGGCAGCACGGGCTGTGTGCAGCACGGGCTGTGTGCAGCACTGTGCAGAGTTGATATTTTTGGTGCAGTGAGCACGTGTGAGGGCCTGGACAGAGGGAGCAGGGCTGGCCGCTCACTGCTGCCCACGGCTCTCGTGGCTGGTGGCACCTCCATAGTTGATGCTGCCTCAGGACAAGTTGCAGTAACATGTTCCTTTAACCTCACTCATCTGTGCCTGATCCATTTACCATTAAGCAATTAAACCATACTTTGAAAAATAAGCAAAACTTAATTATTTCCTTGCCCGTTGTTGAAGTCCTGACAGCAGCACATGTTTATTTCTGGAATACCTTTTGTTTGTAGGGGGAAGAGTAAAAACATGGAAACGGAGATGGTTTATTCTGACTGATAATTGCCTGTATTACTTTGAATACACAACAGTGAGTATATATCATGGTGAATTTTCTTTGTAATCAAGATTTATAAGTAGCTAATAATGTGATATTTTCCTAATTTTTTAGGACAAAGAACCTAGAGGAATTATTCCATTAGAAAATCTTAGCATAAGAGAAGTCGAAGACCCTAGAAAACCAGTAAGACAGTTTCATATTTATTTTTAAAATGAAGATAAGTGAACCATATGAAACTTAATTGTACTGTTAAATGAATTTATTTGTCAGTTTTGTTTTGTTCTTTTAAATTTATTACTTCATTTCTACCCTCCAGAACTGCTTTGAGCTCTACAACCCCAGTCATAAAGGTCAAGTAATTAAAGCGTGTAAAACTGAAGCTGACGGTAGAGTGGTGGAAGGCAACCATGTAGTGTATAGAATATCTGCTCCCACCCCAGAAGAAAAGGAAGAGTGGATTAAATCTATCAAGTGAGTTTAAAGTCTTAAATGTCTTTCAGAAATGAAGTGTAAGCTCTTCCCAGAGTATGATACTAAGAGAATTTGTTGTAACTTGTTTGAAGAACTCTGATGTGGCAGTGTCCTCGAGGATTAACAACAAGCTCTGTGGGGTTGATGGATCAAGATAAAAATCTCCTGTTACTGTCTGGTCCTAAGGAAATGCTGCTGCTAACTCAAATGAGGAAAATGTGGATTTACTGTTTTACACGAATGTGAAAACCTTGTGTGAATTGTCTTTAAACATAATTCTGTTGGATTCTTACTTCACCTAATCACTAACTTTAGTGACATGTATCTTAAGCATGTTCACAAGCAGCTTTAAACTTCCATAGCTTGACTTTATGTTGGAAGGTTTCTAAGCAGACCCACACTTAAATAAATAAATAATAAAGATGTGAAGGTGTGAACTTTTAACAAATCACAGCAGAATAGCATCTTGTGCTAAAGAAATATTTGTGGTGCTTAGAAGTCAGCCATCCATCTTATTAAGAGTGTGGAGTCATCCATGAGGAAGAGAGAACAAAAGTTTTCATTTTCAAAACCAGGTATTTGTTAACCAAACCGATGATTCCTTTTTTCTCTTCCAGAGCAAGTATCAGCAGGGATCCTTTTTATGATATGCTGGCAACAAGGAAAAGAAGAATTGCAAATAAGAAATAGAACATGATCAGCAACTTGTAGACCTGCATCAACCTATAACTGAGCATACAGTGGAGTGATATAAGAAAATGGACAAACTAAATGAAGACAACTGTAAATTTTATATATATATACATATATATATACATTTTACTATGGCATAGAAACTTGGCAAAACTTTTCAGGGTAAATAGTTACTGGCATATAATTTGAAGTAAGCTTCAAGTCCCAGAGAATGATTATATTGGAACTTAATTCAACTGAACACATGGAAGCCTTGTTTTCACTTACATTAGTGACAACTCCAGTTTACTTGGGTTGGGAGGGAGTTCAGGACTAGCACTAAAATGTCCTCTACCTGTTACCTGAGCACATTTCCCATAAAAGGAGGAGTGATTATAAGACTTTGAGTTCTCACTGAAGTGCAGCACCAGCAGTGGAGCACAGCATGATCTGGCACTGCATTTTCCTCTAAGCAGAAACCTCACGATCCCACCGTCAGTTTTCAGTCGTGCATGTTTCACAGTAACAGCTGAGTGCAGCTTTCATTCGGGATTCCTCTCCTACCTTTATGGAAATAGCTTTTCTTCAGAAACACAGTGAGTGGCAGCTCAGTAGGTACCTCGTGGTGCCAAAGGGTTTGTCAGTGTGCACTGAAATACAGGCAGGGCCCAGCAGCAGAGGTCTGAACCGAGTACAGATGGGGTCTGGTGTTTGCCAGTTGGCTAAAACTCCTTCCTGTCTGCTCATACACTAACAACAAACACTAAGGTTTAATGACTGATTTAATCTGCTTTTTATATAGTAACGTCCTTCTTATGTTTGAGATGTTGTAGTTTGATTAACACTAAGCTACTACTAAAGGAGGGAGATGACAGGGCCTGTGTGATTTTAGGCCTTGCATGTGAAAACACCCCCAGATAATTTCACATGCATTCAATGTTTTTAAAGGGAAAAGCCAGGAAGGTGAACTGTCTCTGTAAGATGTAGCCCTAGAGCGTTAAACATG
Organism: Cnemophilus loriae; assembly: GCA_013397755.1. NCBI lineage: Eukaryota > Metazoa > Chordata > Aves > Passeriformes > Corvidae > Cnemophilus > Cnemophilus loriae. The sequence continues at coordinate 3,381,240 of VZTF01004912.1, read as the reverse complement.
CAGGATTCATTCTTTTGCTTGATAACAAACTTTGGACATACAGAGTTCATACAAGTTCAGTATTTTTATTACATTCTTAAAGGCGATTTTCAGCTTTGTGCTTCAGCAGTTGAAACTGAAAAAAATAAGAGACTTTTTTAATCAAAAAATAAAGTATTACACATTGATTACCTGGTGCAGCTAGACTTCCCCACAGGCACGTGTCTCTGTCTCTTCCCACACTTGTGAAGATCTTTCTGTGGTCTTACTCATGGGCCTTTGAGGAACACATCAGCTGCTGCAGCAGATTTTACTCCAGTGCTTTTCTGTTGATAACACATGCATTTATGTTAATAGCACACATAGTGTTCTTAAGGTAAAGCCCCTAATTTCACAATGGGGGCAACAAGTGGGAGGTTTTGACTCTACTGCATCTGTTACTACTCAGTTTTTCCCAGACTTGTTGAACCTGAGCTGTGCCTACTGTGCCAGTGAATGCTTTGGAGACCCAAAATGTTGAAGCAGCTTTGCTTGTTGGTTACAGGAGCATCTCTGGGTCCGTAGTAGGGAGATGTGCTGCACTGGCAAACCCACAGACTTACCAAGTTGATCTGTTTGAAATCTCCTTTGAACTGTAAGGGAGAGTCTGTTTCACTGTTCTGTCTTACTGATTTGCCTTGTTTTGCATGGGGTGTCAGCCTTGTGAGTGTTTTGCTTTATTGCATGTTTGCAAAAGAGGCTGAGAGGAAAAGAACAAAGTGAACTTTCCTACATTTTAGATTTTCCCCAGGGTGTGTGGAATTGCTTGGGTGAATGTTTAAATCCGAGTGCTTCCAAAGGAGTAAAACTCAGCCAGAGGAGGTAGAATCCTTGAATAAGTGTCAGTGTGGGGGTATCTTTGCTTAATGGAACACATTTAAACTCTTCATAGAAATGAATTGAGTTGTGTGTCCTGTGTTAGCAAAGCAGCACAATGATGGAGCTGCTGCCAGCACTTGTTTTGAGTCTTCTGTTCTGCAGTGACATTTTGTTTTCAAGCACTGCCTACATCAGTCTTAGCTTTGGATAAGTAGATTTGTAATGCAAATAGTGACAAGCCAAATCAGTGGTACTAGTGAGCATAAAGGTGAGAGGCAGCAAATACAGTATTTCTGGAGACATGTGGGATTACAAAAGCATTAAAAAGCCATGAAGCACTTTTGTATCAATTCTTATCTTCTGAAATACCACCTTTGAGGAAATCTATTTATTTAACCAGGTGAGGATGTCTGCCTATAAGCACGAAGGAAATGCCTTGAGAGTTCATTTGCTGTATTTAGTTTGAAGTTCTTATATCCGGCAGAAATAATTATTTAGAGTAACATGTAACTGAGGATATTATAGCAGGAAATATATTATTTCTTAGCATTGAAAAGCAACATCTTAAACAGCTACTTGTGGTGCTCAATGTATCTATTTAATTCACCAAAGCTAACGGAATAGCGTTTTTGTGTGTGTTAATATTTGATTTCAAATGTTCTTTGTAACAGTATTAACAGGGAGTGAAACTGGCCCAAAATTTCCACTGGCCACGAGGCCAGTAAAACAAAGTGGCTTGTGAAAATTTTGGCCATATCAGGTACTATCCACGAGGGTGAAGAAAAATCTCTCAACCTTTCCCTTTCTTGTTGGGCTTCAAGTCCGGGGGTGGCTACTGAAAGTGGCTGCTCAGTGGCCTAAACCAAGATCTGTTACAGTTTGGCCATGCTGAGGAAAAGTCCTCTGGGGACAACAGATTCTCCCTTCCTGTTGCACTGAAACTTGAGTAATTCTTGAGCTCTTTGCTTCTGACTCTGCCCTCTACAACTGCAGGGGCAGAGAGAGCCACGGTGCCAGTGCAGCTGGGAGGGAGCTGTACACAAAACATAAGCTCAGCTGGACTGACTTAAATTTTACAATATTCTGACAAAATAAGCTCTACGTCACTTAACATTTTGAACCATTTTAAACTGGTACAAAACCGAACCTTTATAAAGTGAGCAGCATTTATAATGCTTCATATATAAAAAACTGCATATTTTTAAGATTTATTACATATCTATGTAGATATGCTTGCTGGAAAAGCTAGGTCTGTTGTAGACCAAACACTACAAATTAAGACTTGTGGCTTACCAGTTTCATTTCTATATTTTCTTGGAAAATGTTTCTAGCTAGAGTTTAAATATAAAATGTAAATACTGTACAGGTATGTATTGATATGAGTATTACTTGGTGTATACAAGTGATTTGCATGACAAATATTCTGTATCAATCATTGTTATAACGGTGATGTTCTTATGTAAAGCCACTGCAATATTAATGTTTTCATTTATCATTAAGACTTGTTGCTTAAATCTGTCAATTTTCTCAAAAATAAAGTGTGAAACTGTACTATTTCCTCACTTACTAGGAATACATAGAAGGCAATGGTTTACTCTTAAGAGGTTGAGGTTTAATTTTACAACTGCTCTTGTACGTAGAAGGCCTCTTTTCCCTACTTTTAGGCACAGTAATTTAAATTACCAGGTTTAATTTTTCAGAGAAGAAAATCCTTCAGCTGCAAAATGTTTCAGTAAAGTCTGTTACCACGTGAGTGTGACTCCAGTGAGAGCTGGTTTCCCTTGAGAGCCACCCTAAATTGAGGCATTTTGTCAGTTCCCTGCCAGGAGTTTCAGTCAGATGTGAGGGGGGAAGCGGATCTCTGCTTAGCGGAGTAGATTAATTAGTTTCCTCAATTAGCAATTAGAAACAGGTGCTGCTGCTCCACAGCTCTGGGGCAGTGTCACCGAGTGCCCTCCCTGCTCCAGAGCCACTTGGGGCAGTTGTTGCCTGTGGGGCGCTGAAGGGAGGCACAGCAACAACACCACCTCCTTTTAGACGGTTGTGCTGGAGTTACTCATTAGACAAAGGACAAGACAGCAAATCTTAGAGCCAGAGGACAAAAGAGGAAAAAAAAGCCAGATACAGGACAGGAATGTTGGTTACTTTGCCATGTTACTTTATGTAACATCACATAACTGTTGCCATAGGAACATTATGCAGGTACATTATGGTTTGGCTTTATGCTGTTCTCCATGTACCAAAATATTAAAAGTATTTAGTGAAACATTAACCTTGCTCTTTTTTTTTTCCTAAGTCACACACAGTAACAAGCTCCTGCTGCGCTCCCAGCCTGGTGCCTGGCTGTGGGAGCTTTAAGTTCAAAGGAGAAGCCTTCTGCATCCTTGTCTAGGCAGCTGCAGTCGCAGGTTACTGATCTTCTCTGGCTCACAGCGACAGCATCTTCTCCCCTGCACTGAGAGCAAGATGTGACTTCTCGAGTGTCAAACCCGCTCTGACAGCTGTCAGCTCCCATGACACAGTGCATGTTAAATAACTCAAGTGAAACTCAAGTAAAAATCCATTTTAACTTTGCTGTATTTATATACTATATAAATTTTACATGCTATATATTTACAGTGGGGCAAGTGCTTTTTATCTTTAAAAAAACAAAGATCAAACTTTCGACATCTCTGAACAACACAGCTTGTATAAACCAGACAGATTATTCAGATGAACTGTATTTAATACAGGTTCCCCACTCATCTCCTGATGCAGGACCAGTGAATAATAAGTGCATCACAGTTTGATAGCATTTAATAATAAAAATAAAAATCACAGTATGAATTTGTCTGTAACTAGACACTTTAGAGAGACAAAACAGACAACTGAGACTTAAGACAAATGACAGTATATTAAGAAAATGTAATAAAAACATATGGAACAATATACAAATAGTCTTGAGAGATACATTCAGAACTGCATATTCGTTGTTTCACAATGTTGAAAACCAGAAGATTTTCTTCAGATCTTGAATATAACTCAAATGTGAAGTAAATTAGTTTCTAGTGTCAGACCACAGAAAAAAAAAAATGAAGCTCTTGCAAAACGTGTGAAGTTTTAAATAAGTCTTTAAATTAAATATACAGACTGTCAGTTGCAACTTTTATAATTCCTGGTCGCTCTTGCACCAGATGTCTTAACTTGGAGTAACATTACATGAATAACATAAAGTCAACCTGAGTCTGTAATTAAGCAGCATTTGAGATGTCTATTCCAGGGCATTATCTCAGCTCAGTGAGATATTTATGTGGTAATTTACAATGTTCAGCAGTTGTAAAAAGTTTTCACCCTTTTGGATTAGAAGTATATTTTAAAAAAGAAAGTCTCAAGTTAAAAACTAAAAAAAAGTTCTTATATGGTAAAATTCTGTACAGAAATGTTAAGCACCACTTATGACTGGATTTTGTCTTGATGGTAATTGATAATAAATTTTAAGTTTTGATGGTCAATATTGGTAATGTCAGGTTGGAAGGTAAGAAGTCGTTGAAGGTAAGAAGTTGGTTTTGATGATGAGAAGTCGTTGGTTTTGAAGGTGAAGGGTTGTTGGGGTGGGTGGTCAGAAGTCCTTGGGGTTGGTGGTGGATTCAGTCTGAGTATTGAAGGCTTTCATCAGTCAGCTCCACATCTGAAAGGCAAAGGAAGCAAGGTCAGTCCTGCCGTGGAATTAAACATAAAACTGTCTCAGCGGCTTGATTTCTAAAAGACAAGGCTCAAAGGTGCCCCAGCTCCATCTGCTCCCTCAGTACAGGATCCAACTGCACCCCAGTTCTAGGCTAAGGCTGCTGAGCTGTACAGAGCCTTAGGACAGAGCCACCTGCTTTAACAGCAAGTGCTGGGCCTTGGCTGAATCAAATTTAATTGAAGTTTTGCCTAGAAAGCATTGTTGTTTTAGGAACAATCTTGTGGTCAGGCTGACCAAATCCTGGCCACAAAGGCAGAGCCTTCAGAAATTTGCTGGAGAGAAGATGCAGGAATGTAGGAAAGAACTGCTTCAAAGCTGCTCCCTTCCCCATCCTATATGAATTTTTCTTAAACCACAACTTATCACTAGCTGTTTTCATCTTTATTAATTTATTCAAAATAACAGGAGTTGGGTGAAAAGGCACAACCTCACAATTCCTCAGTGGTTCCTCACCTGTCCCTACCTTGAGACATTCAGTACTCTAAAAACACAGCCAAAGTGGCCTCTTTTAAAAGCAGCTGCCATTCTTCAGAGAATCCTACTTGAGACCCATTTGGAA